>BQNB010003089.1:0-76110 GCA_026074375.1 Tanacetum coccineum | reverse complement strand
ATTAACGGGATTTTACAAAATCAATAGAAAACCGTGAGTGTTTTGATTCGGAATCAGCGGCGAAAAATTCCAAAAAAACTGAAAAGTGTCAATTTCTCATAGAAAACGATGTTTTTGGGCTTCGAAAAATCCTTAACCTGCCAAAGGGTGGTTACAGCGTGATCCGTCTCGTTTTTCTCTTCGATTTGAGAGGTCACGGGCCTTAAACGGACTTACGGATCAAAAGTTATGGCTGTTTTACTGAAACCCTTTTCGTCACACAAGTTTTCTAAAAAAAATTTCGTTCGGTAAAAAAAATTACACGTTCGATCCCACTCATTCGATTCCGCTTGTTCGATTCGCTCGTTCGATTGCTCGTTCGATCGCTCGTTCGATCGCTCGTTCGATCGCTCGTTCGATCCGCTCGTTCGATCGCTCGTTCGATCCGCTCGTTCGATCGCTCGTTCGATCCGCTCGTTCGATCGCTCGTTCGATCCGCTCGTTCGAGTTTTTCCGCTCGTTCGATCCTTGCGATTTGTCACTCGTTCGATCCAAACGTTTTTGCACTCGTTCGATCCAAACGATTTTCCACTCGTTCGATCGTTACAACTTTTTCCGCTCGTTCGGTTGTTCTAGTTTTCACTCGTTCGATCACGCGTTCGGTGCCAACGTTTTTCTGCTCGTTTTTTCTCTTCTTTTCACCCGAGTATCACCAAAACGAACGCTTCCAAACTGCCGATTCCAATAGGCTTATAACAACAAAACAAACCACGAAATCCACCCGAGGCGATTGATACCAATTGTAGGTTCCCGATTAACAACACTTAATAACACACAAACACGAGTCCAAGAAACTAGAGAGAGAGAGACGAAAATGAGAGAGATGAGAGAGAGTTGAGAGAGAAATGAGATGGAAAAGAAAATTGATAGAAATGAGAATTAGATATTTTTACAAAGGAAAATATCTATATATATTTAGATATTTTAGAAAATATCTAAATATATATATACCCCTACACATTTAATGTGACGCGCGGGATATTTAACTAGGACCCGGGCTCGGGTTTTGTTTGGGAATAAACCCGAAACATATACAATATTAGATTAACTATCGAGCCTGATTCCCGATATTATCTTATTACAACATTAACTAATTAAAGACCGAAGCTCCATCATAGAGTGACCGAGCTTCCTTGTTCGACTCAATAAATTGAGGCTAACAAAAACACTTTTAGGTCGCTCAAAACCTCAAAACAATTTTGGGACAGCAAGCACTTTTTGTCAAAAACGCAACCAAAATCCACCCAAACTTCACAATAGTGCCTAGTCTAGCCTAATCTCCATTCACAAGTAATCCACAACAAAACCACACATAAATCTAACCTAATCTCATCATATCTATTGCTGCAACCCACTTTTCAACTCATCTCACCATAGCTTATAAAACAACAAACATAATACTTCCATTTTTATAAAAGTTGTCAAGTTACTTTTATCATTTCTTTTTAAAAAGTAACACAAACACATGGATTCTTAAACTTGAACAATATTCATAAGAATAAAGGAAATGAAACAAGAGATTGGTCAAGGATTCTTACAAGAATGAAGACACAAGTAGAGAATCACAAGATCTATACCCAAAATCACTAGATCTATAAAATTTACTTATAAAATTAGAAACCCTAATTTTATAATCTTGAGAAAACCTTTGGAAATCAACCAAACAATACTTGGATATACCTTAGAAACCCTTGGTAATGAACTTAGAATATTTGGATCTTGAAGAAAATCAAAAGTTATGGCTGTGTTTGTGGGTGTGTTTGTTGTTGAGACCCAAAGGGAAGAAAGAAAGAGAGACAAAAAGTTTGTGAGGCTATATGTGAATGAAATGACCTAAACTTGTTATAATGCGGTTTATATAGGAAGATACATTAGGGTTTTTGGGTTAAGATGTGCCCCTATGTGACCAACACACACCAAAGGGGTGTGTCTTTGTGGTTTCGGCCGAACTAGCCCCAAGGACCCAAATGGGTTCAAATTTTGCATCATGGTTCATTATTGATGAATAAGTTGGTCATGTTGAGGTCAAATGAAGTCAAAGTATGTGCAAGAAGTCACATGTGTAGTTCAAACTAGTGAAGAGTGCATGAGGGTGACTCCCTCATAAGTCACTATCTTATGCTTACAAGATCACATGCATGGAATATCTAAAAGATGCTTCATGAATTAATTTAAGATGGATGGTGATGTTGTTGGGGTTTTAGGCGTCCAACATGTCAAACAAAGGCAGGTGAACAAAATTTTTAACATTACAAAGCTTGACGGATGATAACTCGAGTTTACACGAAAAGTTTGCGGGTTTCCGAGGTTCCGTTTGGTCAAAAACGCAAAAAACACAATTTAAAAGATAAAACCCTAAAATTAATATCGGAAGTGATTAAAAATCATGAAACACTTAGAAAAGTTAAAATATCTCATATAAGGCCTAAATTTATTAATAACCGATGCCAGGATGCGCCCGATGATGTTTTTTAGATTTACCCGGTTTAACTTCCCGGTAAACTGTCAGATTCAAACATAACATGAAAAAGTCAAAGATAATGATCGAAAAAGTTTAAAAAGTTGAACTGAACTTACGGGGTGTGACAATTAGGGTTAGGATTAGGGATAGATTAGGGTTTAGGATTAAGGTTAGTGTTAGGATTATGGTTAGGATTAAGGATTAGGGTTTAGTTTTAGGTTTAAAGTGAAATTAGGGTTTTAGGGTTTCATTTAGGGTTTAAGGTTTTAAATTAGGGTTTTAGGACAAATTAGGGTTTAGGTTTAGGGTTTAGAATTCATGCATTAAGTTTTTGTACCTTGTGTTAAAGTGGTAGTAAGAAACTAGAATGAATTTGGAGGTAAAGAGACCTAGTTTGACTTTCTAACATTATTGACTTGTACATTGAGCTTTAGAAAGTTATAACTTGATTTAGGAGGGAAAAGGTATTCAAATGTTGTGTATTGATACTTGTACACATGCTTTAAAGGCTTTTACATTCATTTTATATGTTTACATTACATATAATTAGGGTTTTGATGTAAACGTTAACGTTTAATGCTTGTTTTGATATAACATTTGGAAAAGTACATTAAATGGATAATGTACTTGGTAAAATGATATTAAGATATAGACTTGATATATTAGGATGTTTACATGATGTAAACATAGATAGAGATGACATTGATAGAGGTTGCGTGAGCTCATTTACTTTAGAGATACAAGTTACGTTGCATAATGAGATAAAGCAAAAAATTTCCCTGTAAAAAGGTGGTATATAAAGTGCATCTAATTTAATAGATGGATATTACAGTGCATCAAATTTAATAGATGGATATTTACATTGATAAAAATTGCGGGTTGTTATAATTTAAACATTGAGTATTCCAGCGATTTATACGTGTGAATTTCGGTGATTTATACATTGAGTATTCCAGCGATTTATATGTATTATAAAATACAGTGATTTATACCACTTGGAAATCCAGCGATTTATACTACTTTGAAAATCCAGCGATTTATACCTGTCTTTAATCCAACAATTTATACCAGCGATTTATACGGTTTTTCTGTGATTTGTAAAATCCCGTGAAGTATTCAATTATTTTCTCAGTTTTATCAAGAATTCTAAAATCCCGTATAATCCTAAGACTCATTCACTTAAAACAAACATCAATTTATCACAACAACCTCTTATCACTGAACGATCAAAAGATTATCTTTTCTCATCAAATTGAAATCGATTCTATTATTCCACTTGGACAAAAGAATACTCTTGCTGAGTACATGATACTCTTCAGTGCTGACAATCGTCTACCAATGTTGGACAAGGACTTGTATGATTCGTGAAAAAGTCGAATGAAACTTTACATGCAAAATATAGAACATGGGAGAATGATACTTGAATTAGTTGAAAATGGTCCACTCATTTGTCCTACTGTAGAAGAAAATGGAGTGATCAGAACTAAGAAATATGCTGAATTATCTGCTGCAAAGAAGATTCAAGTTGATTATGATATGAAAGCTACCAATTTCATTCTTTAAGGCCTACCTGCTCATATATATTCATTTGTGAATCATCACAGAGTTGTTAAAGATTTATGGGAGAGAGTTCAATTACTGATGCAAGGTACTTTGTTGACTAAGCATGAGAGAGAATCTAAGCTGTATGATGCATTTGATAAGTTTACTCACATTAAGGGGGAAACACTTCACAAGTATTACTTGAGATTCACTCAGCTAATTAATGATATGAATATCTACAACATGAAAATCAAGCAACTTCAAGTTAATACAAAGTTCTTAAACAGTCTTCCACCGAAATGGAGTAAATTTGGGACTGATGTCAAGCTTGTGAAGGATTTGCATACAACGAACTTTGATCAGCTTCATACCTATCTTGAACAACACGAACTCCATGAAAATGAAGTCCGTCTTCTACGTGAACGCAATCAAGATCCACTTGCTTTTGTAGCGAATCAACAAATGACACCAACACACTTTAACACCTATCAGTCTTCATACAACAATCCTCAACTTTAACAAAATTTATCACCATCTCAATATGGTTTAATTCATCCCAATCAACATTACTCATCAACTTATCCATCACAACCTCAATTCAATCATTCATCAGTTCAACCAGCATATCTATATCAGTCTCAAATGAATCATCAAACCACATATGTTCCACAAATTTCTTATCAATCACCTCAAGTTACTACACAACCAATGACTAAGTCACCTCTTATGGACTCAGGTTTTGCTATTCTTGTATTCTCTCCAGGAGATGATCTAATTGCTTGTCTCAATAAGGAAATGGCTTTTCTTACAGCTGTAGCTTCCTTAAGGTTCCCCTCAACTAATAATAAACTTAGAACTTCCTCAAATCTAAGAAACAAAGCCACTATTCAAGATGGCAGAGTTACAGTGCAACAAGTACAGGGGAGACAAGGTCAAAGTTATTCTGGTACTGGGTATAAGAGTAATGCTACTAGTTCTGGGGGAAATAATGAAAGCGGACAGGAAAGGGTTGTTAAATGCTGCAGCCGTCAAGGTGAAGGACATATGGCTAGGCAATGCACTCAGTCTAAGCGAACAAGAAATGAAGCATGGTATAAGGAGAAAGCAATGTTAGCTAAAGCTCAGGAAGCAGGACAAATTTTGGATGAAGAGCAACTCGCATTTCTTGCAGATCCAAGGGTTCCAGATGGTCAAGCTGTTCAGACAATCATTTCAAACACTGCTGCATTTCAGACTGAGGATCTTGATACTTATGATTCTGACTGTGATGATCTCTCGAATGCACAAGCGGTTCTTATGGCCAACATTTCCAACTATGGTTCTGACGTTATCTCAGAGGTACCTCATTCTGAAACCTATCTTAAAGATATGGAAAATCAAAGTGTGCATGCCATGCAGGATTTTGAACAAACACTAGCTATGGATTTTTCAGATAATGAGATACATAGTGATAGCAATATTATTTCGTACTCTCAATATTTGGAAGAAACACAACAGGAAAATGTTCAAGATAATCATTTGCAAGCACAACAAGATTCAATGATTTTATACTAGTGATAGAACAAATGTCAGAACAAATGATTAATCATGTAAATAATTGGGAAAAGGCTAATGAGGAACAGAATAATGAATCAGTAACCGTTGAGCTAGAGAGATACAAAGAACGAGTAAAAACTTTTGAACAACGTCTTAATATTGATTTAAGCAGTCGTAAAAAAATGATTGATTCTCAGATGGATGATATGATTAGAGAGATGCTTGCACTGAAAGAACAAGTTGACTCATTTGAGCAAAATCTTTCTAAACAAATCAAAGAAAGGAATGTTTATTGCAAACATTCACAGTTTTCAAAAGTGAATCTAAAGAAAAGGAAGATAAATATATGGAAAACAAAATTGATTTGGAAAAGAAGATACTTGATAATATTCTTTTTAAAGTGGGTCAATCTGCTCAAACAGTGCACATGTTAACTAAGCCACAGGCCTTTTATGATAATATACACAAACAAGCTCTAGGTTATCAAAATTCGTTTCACATTAAGAAAGCTCAGCGGATTAAACTATTATAATAAGAAACACTAACTAGATTCGATCCGGAGGTCAGGGAGGATTAAACAAATAAGAAGCTATTTTATTTAGAGAGAGAAAAAGGAAAGATGTGTGTTTTCTAGAGAGAGAAAGACACATACTTATGAGACTATAATAATGAATCCTCACCCCTCCATGGAAGTATAGAGGGGGTATTTATAGGTCAAGAATAGGGAAACTATTCTAACTTAACAATTCTAGTCCCTGCGAGTCTTGCCTAATGATAACTAATGTAATTTCGTATAAGTCCTCATATTTTAAGGCTAACAATCTTCCCCCATAATGTGGACATACAGAATTACTTACAACGTTCCTAACAAGTACAAATACAACATTGTAAAATGACATTCAAAGCGCTTCCACAACTGAAGATGACGTCTTTGTCTTCTAGTCTTGAAACTTGTACTTCAGCTTGGATCTTCATTGTCTTTAATTGTACAGGAACCATTATAGTATGCATGAGTTGGATAAACTTTCCCCTAATTCATGCAGTATGTCTTGAAAAGTGTTGGGAATTATACTTTGAGTTGATTATGACAAAACATATTAAAGATGGAGGACCTACAAGACAAAGTTGAAATAACATTAATGCTGATTGAAGATTAGTCAAATAGTATTTAATGCTCAACTAAAAGATAAAGATCAACATTAATGCTGATTGAAGATTAGTCAAATAGTATTTAATGCTGATTTATAGTTTCCTAATTTTATTTGATCTTATCTTGTCTTGTAAACCCTAACCCCTCTAGTATATAAAGAGGGGTAGGCGTCTAGTATTGATCATCCATCATAGTTAGATCTCTCCAATGAGAGTCTAATAGTTAGCTTATTAGTTTATGTAATAGTTCATAGTCGACTGATTAAAGTCGAATAGTTTATAGTTTATTAGTTTATGAATAAAAACCTTGTTCATAACATTGTTGTTCTTATTTGTTATTCCGCTGCGTGATCAATGTTATGATATCCTAGATGGGCAAAACGATCTATGAAGCCTACAATTAAGGTTTCAACAAAAAGCTTTCTTCATAGACTCCTTTTTGGCGAAGTCTGAATCAGCTTCCCCCCAACCAACATCCCTATCTTGAGCAGATTCTGAAACTTTGATGTAGCTAGAAAAAACTTATATTTGACATTTACGTTCACATCGGAATTTTGTAAAAGTAGAAAACCACATCAGATACTACTACTACTACTTGTCATTAGGTCTTGGTGAATATTCGTCCGGGGTACATGCAGGAATCAGCAACAATTCTTCTCACGTATGCAGAATACTTCACAAACCATACTTAGTAAAGTAGTCTACACTACTTCCCCTTAGAAGTTGATATGGTAACATCAAAGTCAACTAAGTCTCGGATGTACACATTTTCCCCTATGATGGTTGTGAACTCTCAGAAGCATCATTATCATGTACATCCATATACTTAAGAAGTTCTTGTCATAAGCAACACTCTTGAAAAAGTTATGAAAGACATTGAAGAACTTTAAAGGATTTTGCTTAGACTGTAAAGTACCATTGATGTTCTGTAGCTTTAATTATTCCGTGAGAATTGCTGATTACATCTCACCCTTTAAACTCTCTGGCTAACTTACCAACCTCGTATTCTGTCGGCTATTGTTGTGACCACTTGGTGAAGTAAACCCGATATACCAAACTTGAAAATGAAGTAGAATCCCCTAAATTTGTTACTTAATCTTGCACTGTTGTTGATTGAAGAACAGTGCAAGATTAAATCTATAAGTACTCTATACTCAACCAGAAAAGTATAAGAAGTACAACACCTCTTGAAATTATCCACATCGACATCTTCGTGTGACACTGAGTACTACAATGTAACCCCTTTAAGTGATAGCTATAACCCGTGAGCACTACAATGTAACTCCTATCAATCAGGAAATAACTAGATAAATCCATAGTATTCAAATACATAGTTGTATACGTTCAAGCAAGTCATCAATCGATATATTGGGTTTGAAGAAAAGGGGTAGAAAGTAGAAGGAAGTCTCGATGATGAAATAAGTAGACGCCTTCGTGAAACCCACTTTAATCTCAAATAAGAGATACCAAATCAACTTCGTGGTCACTTGTCATCGTAATCTGAATCTTTAGCCGTTTGACGTTTTAGTGAATCCTATTTGGATCGTTTTTAGTGTTATGTATCGTGTTTGTTGTGTTGTTGAAATCAATTAACATTCACAGGATTTTACAATTCTATGATTTAAATCGTAAAAAGAATCAAATTTTACGGGATTTTACTAAATCAAGAAAAAAACTGTGAATAAACACGTGAGCTTTTGTTGACAATTAATGAGCTTAAAGCGATGACCGGTGCACAAACTTTGAGCTTAAAATGATTAACGGTTGATTAAATCTCAAATAGGGACTAACGGTGCAATGACGATTCACTTTGGATGAGTAACGGACTGTATTGTAGCAATTAAGGACTAACGGTGTAAAACAGTTTCAACTTGAAGGTTAATTATGCAACAATGGATGAATGGTGAATTGGTTATGAAAGCCAGGGACCAAAGTTGCCAATTTCGAAATAATTTTGAATTATATAAGGAAAACACGTCCCTCCATTTTTTCGTTTTCTTCTTCGATTGAAAATTCACCAAAAATGAAACGAATTTAAATCTTGTCTCGCGGAATGCTACGTTTGTTGTCGGTTCAATGTGAATATACCACGATGATCGAAACGAGTTCACGATCGCAATGGTATACGTTATAAGTCTCGTAGATAACCGTCACATGAAACCGAAAAACCCAAAAAGAGTTAAAACGTGAATAGTTTGTTCTAGGTGAGTTGCTAATTCGGTTCCTTAAGGAGATGTTGCGAATTCGGTTGACAAAGGATTGTTGCGAATTCGGTTGATGAAGAAACTGCTAATTCGGTTGCTTCTTTAAAGTTGCTAATTCGTTTGCTTCACAAAATTGCTAATTCGTGTGCTTCACAAAGTTGCTAATTCGTTTGCTTCACAAAGTTGCTAATTCGTTTGCTTCACAAAATTGCTAATTCGTGTGCTTCACAAAGTTACAAATTCGTTTGACAAAGGAATGTTGCTAATTCGTGTGACAAAGGAATGTTGCGAATTCGTTGCCTTCTTTGCCGCGTATTCGGGGCCTTCAAAAAACTGTACTTTGTCCTTGTTGCTAAAACATAGGAACTTTGTCTCCCTCGTCTTGTCTTCAATCGTAACAACAAAAATCTTATCGTCCATGTTCTCCTTCTTATCTCTACCGGCGAGGACCACAAGCAAAGAAAAAAGCAACAAAAAAAAAACAAAGATGAACCGTAATGCTATAAGCTTGAAATAAGATTGAAAAACAACAGTTGACAAATGAAAATAAGCTATTTTTCACCCACAATGAGCCACTAGATAAAGTTAACCACAAAGGCTATGTTACTACTACAAAACCACAAGTGAGTCATTTGAATATAAGCCCGAATGTTTATTTTGTGGACAGTAAGCCCAACGTATGTTATGAACTAAAAAAACGTGGATTTTTGTAAAAGTTATAAATTGTAACGATTAAAAAAATAAGCAAGAGATAAGCCCGAAAATAATATTTAGCGTATAAATAAGACGAATGAATAAGCTCGAATCGAACAATCACAACGAGACCACTAAACACAACACATATGAATACAATACACCCCCGGTTAGCTCTTGATACCAATTGTTATAATAAGAAACACTAACTAGATTCGATTCAGAGGTCGGGGAGGATTAAACAAATAAGAAGCCATTTTATTTAGAGAGAGAAAAAGGAAAGATGTGTGTTTTTTAGAGAGAGAAAGACACACACTTATGAGACTATAATAATGAATCCTCACCCCTCCATGGAAGTATGGAGGGGGTATTTATAGGTCAAGACTAGGGAAACTATTCTAACTTAACAATTCTAGTCCCTGCGAGTCTTGCCTAATGATAACTAAAGTAATTCTGTATAAGTCCTCATATTTTAAGGCTAACATAAACTAACCTTGTATGATGGTATTGTTATATCTGATAAACATGTTGCTATGCCTGTGATTGATGATGAGGAAACATTGATTTCGGAAGAAAAGAGTCGATCTAAAATGTCTGAAAAAGCAAAGGATCCAGAGATTATTGATAAAAACATTTCTCATAAACCTATTGATTATGAAAATTTAAATAGACTTTTTGAAGATTTTGGGAAACGTTTTACTCCACAACAAGAAATGGATGTTGAACAAGTGTTCTGGTTGCGTATATCCAATCCTACTAGTAAACCTTTTGATGCATCCCTTGTCAAAATAGAAGCACCTAAGGAACTTCTTAAGGTTAGCTTGGTGAATGAAAGCCTTAAAAGGCTTAAATTTCACCTCTCCAGATTTGACAATGTGGTGAAGATAAGGACTACACCTGATGCTCGTACAGAAGGTGAATGGGGGTTTAAACATACAAAAGTTGTTTTTAAAAAGGAAATTATTCCATTTATAAAATCTTTAAAAGACATTTTCAATGTGTTTGATAGAGATCTTTGATACGCTAAAATATATACACTAATATATAATATTTCAACAAGAGCAATTAAGAAAATTCCCTAAGGAAATTTCACTCTTTAAAATATATATATATATAATATATAATATACGTATGTTAACCGGAAAGTATGATTTCCCGGGTCGTTTTCCCAACGATTTGAGAAATTGAAACCTCGCTTGATATTGGATACTGATTTGAATGGGTTCGAAGATTGATTGGGTTTTCTATAACTACTTAATTAAAAACAAGCAATTAAAAAAAACAATTAAAGTACTTAACAAAATACGGGAAACAAATTAAACGCGACAATTAAGCAAGTAAACTAAATTTTACTCCTAAAAATGTAAACTAAATTTCTAAACCTAAGATAGGACAAAAGAAAATTTTAGGAAAAAGAAAAACATTTTTTTGATTTTTTTTTGAATTTAATATGAATTAAAAACTAATTTAATCTAATTAAATCTTAAAAAATAGCAAATTAAGTTCTAAAAATTTGGAAAAATGATTTTTAAACTTATACAATTTTAAAATAACGTAAAAACTCAGAAAACTATTTTTAACTATTTTTAAAATTTAAATCCTATTTTTAAAATTAAAAATTAAAGCTCAAAAATGAAAATTAAAATCTAAAAGTGGTGAAAATGATTTTACTGAATGTAAACCTAAAGCTATTTTTTATAAAACTAAAAACTATTTTTTTGTATTTTTCTGAAACTTTTTTCTATTTTTTATGTATTTTTTAAGATTTTTACTTTCGAAAAACTATTAAAAATAAAATAATTGATGAAAAATTACGAAAAATTCAGGAAAAATCTAAAATGTAACAAAGATTAATAGAAAATTATAAGATTCAACTCAGCTTATTAAATAAGCTGAGTAAAGAGCTTAAAAGGCTACGGCTTATTAGTGAAAAGGAAAATGAAAACGTGTATAGATATTTAATGGAAAGAAACAATGACGGATGAGCTAATGTAGCAAACTGGTTAACATGATGGGTCTATAAGTGTGAGGTCTCAGGTTCGAGGGTGGGCAAACCCCAACTTTTTGCAATTTTTTATTTTTTTAACTTTTATGAAAAACTAAATACTAGGACTTAAAAAGGACACAAAATTAAGCAATTTTAATAAAGGGGACATAAGCTGAAACTAACTAATAAGCTCAAAAACAGCTTATCAAAGCTGCTGTATCAGAAAGTAGGGGTTTCCCTATGGTTTTACTAAAACAGCTCTAAAAAGCTCAAATTAAGCTCAAAATGAGAAACAAAAGGAGATTTGGAAAGCCTATGATGTGCATGAGCTTATTATGAAAAGAGAAAGGAGCTGAAAATTCATTTAAGCAACAAAAAGTGATGATAAAAGAAGCAAACTCAGACAATAAGCAAAAATGCACAAAATTCAGTTAAGCTAAATTACCTAATAAGCTAAACTAGATTATGAGCTTTTGAGAACTTATAGAACTACTTATTATCTATCTATTTAAACTATAAAATCAATAATTTTAAGCTAGAATTCACAAATTAGAAAACTACTTTACTTAACTACTGTTTTTGGCTTTTTAGCTTTTTTAATGACTTTTACAGCTGAATTAAGCTAGGTAAATAAGCTAGAAAATGCAAATTAAGACTTAATCTATAATAAGCTAAACCTAGACTTTATCCTACTTGAATTTAAGAACCTAAGACCTACTTTTACTTAACTAAAATTAAACTCAAAAGTGACAGCAGGAACAACCTAGTTCCTGCTGATGCACTTGACACTTAGCACAAATCCAATAGTGCAGGTTACCTTAAGGGTAAACCTGCACTTGGAGGACCTAACTTAAAAATAAGCAATCCTAGTTTAAGATTTAAAGTGTCCTGGTGCTGAACCTTTTAAAATAAGCCATAACTTTTTCATTTCCAAAATTTAACCTATAAAAACTATTTAAAACTTGTTAATTTGTAAAAACTCACCTGACTCAAGAGTTTTGCACAAATTTTATTGACTTTTAATGGTCAAAATAGCTTATGCCAAACACTCCTTAAGATTATTGACATATTTGAAAAGCTTCATGAAATGAAATCTATTTATCAAGAGCCTATACGTGATTTTAAGCTTTATAACATCCTAATTAAACTATAATTACACTAATTAAGATGTATATGATTTCTTAAACTAATTTTCTACATTTTTGGTTTTTTAAGACTTATATGACAAATTATATAAGAACTTATGGATTAGACTAAGAAATTAAAAACGATTAACAATTAGGACTATTAAGCTAAAATGATCACATAAAAAGCACTAATAAGCTAACCTTTATAAGCAAATTAGCCAGATTAGGATATTAAGCAATTAAGACAACTATTTAGCTAAAAAACAAGGAAAATAAAGATGAGACTTGCTTATTCCCTTTTTTCTAGCAAACAAGAGGCTCCTATTGAAAGGCAAGTGCTACATGCTCTCTTGCTTATAAATAAGCTAGAGTTAAGTACATAGAGATCATTCCCTATCTTGTGATCTCTTCTTCAAATAAGCCTCATGATTCAATCCAAAGGTAAATAGAACTTAAGCTGATTTATTGAATTTAAGTATGATTAAGACAATTTTAATAAGCTCTATTTCAGCTTATAGACTGAAAGAGCTTAATATGAGCTTATTAGCTTGTTGACACTTTGGCTATTTTAGAAAGCTTATGAAATAAGAGAAAAAAGAGTTTTAACTAAATTAAACTAAATTTCATTAGTAAAAACTGAATTACATTCCTTAAAAAGAAATTACAACTGATTAAAAATTACATTAAGCTTAAAAACTATACTAGGCTAAAAACTAGAAAAGGAAAAAGATCTAAGAACCTCCATGTGTGTGTGATGAAGGTGCTATTTATAGCACCATAGTGAAGCTTCTAGGCCTCCTGAATCCATCTCCTAGCCTTTAATCCGCACCCTTGATTCTTCTAATCATTGCCAAATGATTTTGAGCCGTTTGATTATTTTTGTGTGTATCTGAGGATCGCCAACGTGTCATTCCAATGGGGAATCATTGTGCTAGTTGTGTGAGTAGTTTAGCACAAAATCCCACCACTAAGTGTGCTTTCTCCATAGCTGACGTGGCTTGATCATGAGAGAGGTTAAGTAATCCCTTGATAAAGACTGATTTGACCCTTCATTTGTGTTAAGGAGCTCTTGAATTGACTAACGCACCCTTTGATTTGGATTTGCCCTTTGTTTTGACTGCTTGGTGAAACGGGAGAGACGAATGAACAGTAATTAAGTCTTCGCGCCTTTTTACAACTAAAACGGGTAACTTAATTTTAAACTTTGGCCCTTTGACGAATTCAGTCCCTCTCTTTCTTTTCTCCCTTTCTAGTTATAAAAGGTTTAGGAAATATGCAAGTTTGGTCCCTGGAGTTTATAAAAAGAGAGTTGGGTTATGGTTTTGGGCTTATGAATCCGGGTGAGGCCCATTTAGGCTTAGGGACCATTTATGGATTTTTCTGAAAGTTAATGGGCTTAATTGCGAATATTTTAGGTCTTGTTGCTTTTGGTTGACATGATTTGACACTTTGATCTGAGGGTTTGGATTTGCTGGCATTTGCTTCCAGCTTTTGTTCACTCTTCCGTTCTCGTGTCCGTGCTTGCTTGTTTTTGATGGTTTTCTTGTGATTTTTGATATATTCATACCTGGCACACACAAAAACAAATACAAGCATATTTTTGCCATTTTTGGTCTGTTTTGGGTTTAATGGCTTTTTTTAGGTACAAACGGAATATGAGTATTTTACAGTCCTCAAAATTACCAAAAGCTAGAAACGAGTGGTGTCTCATGCTAATCACATGCCTTATAACAAATTCCTCGAATACTTTCCCCAAACTAAACCTTTGAAAAGTAGAAAGATTTTTGTTGAGAGAGATAAGAGATCACAAGTTATAAACACCCCGATTTCCCATTTTCAAAATTTTTTTTTTGGTTTTTCTATGATAATTATCTACCTAACTAAAACTTTTTTTGTTTGTTGACATAACGTATTGTTTTCATTACCTTATTGGTAATTTGGATGATCCATAGAACATAATAGCACATTTATTAAGTGGCTAAAAGATAACTTCATATCCCGATTTTTCATTTTTCCAATGGCTAAGCTTTAAACCGAGAACATTGATAATTACACTGTTTGACACTACATACTCATAAATATTAATTGTGTACTTACTTTTCTCACGTAATCCTACTTTTGTTATCTCAATATTTTACTTAATCTTAAGTCATATTCCCGAAGGCTCTTTAAGACTTTTGTTTTTGATACTTTCTTAATTCCAATATAAGGTAATAGGTTAGAAACACATAATTAGCTCTAGCCTTTTCCAAAAGATCAAATGTCATCAAGATTAAAGTCCACATCGAAGGCAACCAAAATTTGGCTTTTTTAGGCTACTTAAGCAAGGCACCGATATCATGTTTCATATACTCGAAGGCTCTTTAAGACTTGAATGAGACCAATCTTATTGCTCCATAAACCTTAGGCTCTTTAATGCACAAAATAAGAAAAAAATTAAGCAACATTATTAAACCTTAGTCCTTTAGAAGGCTACAACATTGGCCACGACAAGATGTAGCAAACATATTTTGACTTCGGTAACTTCCTCGACCTTTTAGAAGGCTGTAACATCGGTTGTGAGGCGACAAGATACAAAAAAACTTTTATCAGTCTCGGAACTATTATTGAATTATACTTATCCGTATACCTAAGGCTCTTTAAGAATAGCAAAAATATTTCTTTATATGATACATATAGTATGCCAAATTAAGTATTCCTGATGTGTACTCATCCTAATCACAAAGGAACTAAAGAAAACTTCTATTAGCTAATTATTAACCAAAAAACCGCACAACTTTATTTATTAAACGGGGAAGAAAAACCACAAGTTATTCTTATAAGCCTTTAAGTTTTCCAAATAAACTTTGTTTAGCATCCTAATTCGTAATCAACACTATCATCTCTTATTCTTTGCAATTTAAAATCTCTAATAAAGAAATTCGCAAATACTTAGCCTATATAAAATCCAACTCGGCATATTTAAAATCTACTTGAGATTAGCACAAGTCTTCATTTACTAACGATTCAAGTCTAGCATGTTTAAAGTCTACATGAGACTAGCACAAACTATCATCATTAATTGTTAAGGGAAAAAGCTAGAACTCTACACGTTCGATCGGGTCAAAAATTACTTCTTATTCTTACCAACGGAAAACCTACATTCGTGTCTTAACATAATTTTTATTTTTATTTTTTTATTTTTTTTTTATAACTAATAAGAACTTAAAAATTTAAAATTTTTGCTATTTTTGTGGGAAAACGGGTACGTGAGAACAAAACAATAAGCAAGTAACATCAAATCGATAGATTCCCTCCCCAAACTAAAACGAAACATTGTCCTTAATGTTTTAAGGTCGGGTTTCTACGTAAATCTAAGCCGTTTATGAAGTATGCAAAGATAAACGTGAATCGATAAGATGAAAGGATATTGGATTTCCCCAAACTAATTTCACACAAAGGATGAGAAGCTCGAGTGAAACGGGACAAATCAACCAAACACGAGAGTCTTCAGAAATTGTTGGGTTGATCCTACAAAAATCACAACAAACAACAAACAACAAACAACGAGAAATCGGAAGAGGATAGCTTCTCCACACATCACAACACATTAGATAGAAATTAGAAAGAAAATAGAAAAGATAAGCATGGGGTGAACTCTCACGAAGCGGCTTGTTTTTTGTCACCGAGTCGCAAGCTCGACTCGATCCCTGAATTTAGTTTTCCTTAGGGAGAGCAACACAAGAAACTTCCATTGAAAATGCCACCGGATTATGAAACGTGATGATGCCGGGGTCAAAAACAAAATTCTCACTCCTAAAGGAGAAAATCAAAGGTGATTCCTCGGTGTAAGTGAAGTGTGGAAGAAAAGTCCAAATGGTAAATGTGAAGGAATCGACATCTTCAACATTTAGAGGTAACACTGTTTCACTTAGGTAAAATTCTTCATTAGGTTTAACAAAATCATTTTTCATAGCCAAAATGGGCTTAAATTTCATGCAAACATCGGGTGGTTCCGGAGGAGGTCGAGGAAATGATGGATCGAAATGAAATGATTCAAACTCGGGAAACCCCAAAAGAGGTTCATTTGAATTATCAATGCTAATCAACCCCTCTTGATCGGGCTCAATCTAAAAAAGAAACGAATCATACTCGGGAAGAGAGTAATTAGCATGAGTAGTGGTACTGCCACTTCTCGTCTCTTCCGTATGATTGCTAAAAGTCTCGAATTCGGGTAAAGAATTATCCAAATGAGAAAAAGAAGTATCAGATTCCTCTAAGAACGAATCACTATCCGCGACGGGAATAGGAAATGAATAAGGAGACTTGAACACAAAATCAGGAGTAGGGTTGTTTTTCAAAGATTCGATATTAGTAATAAGACGATGGATGTTTAATAATTTCTCACGAAGAATAACGTCTTGGATTTGAAGAATGTCTTCTAAATCAAACTCTTTCTCTTCTTGTTCTTCATTTTCCTCCTCTAAACTATAGGAAGGTGATGCATTAACGTACTCAATGTTCTCAAAAGAATCGCCATCACTCGAAGTATCATCATTTTGATAAAAACCGGCTTCAACAATTCCTGGTGGAATTAGAGCAATATGAGCAAGTTCACCGGCGAACACTTCGAGAATTGGGTCGATCTTAAAAGAATAAACAATCGAAGTATCACGGTTAATCAAAGATTCCATAAGATCGGAGTCAACATTAACACGATTATTTTCACAAGTAAGCACATCACACGTATCGTCGGAAATACCCTTGAACTCACTTGGGATTGGGACAAGGTTCTCAACACTAGACTTTATGATTTCGTCCGATTCCGTTGCTGGAATAGTGTCGAGATGCTCATCCCCTATATTTATAGAATTATCGGGTTCTTCGATCGGTAAGTCGGGTGTAATTGCTTTAGAAGTGGAATATCGAGCAATAATATCTCCTAAAGAAATATAATCATCCTCGTCGACAAAAGGAATAGAAAGCATGCGACGTCGGACAGCAGCATACTGTTCTTTTTTGTAAGCTTGCTCCTTTTTTTAGACTTCGCTACCCCATTCATTAAAATCTTGCTTAAGTTCTCGAATTCTAATCTCACAATCTCTCTCATATTCTTCTTTAATCTCCTCGCCTCAAAATCTTTTAATACCCAAATCATTCGTGATATCTTTAATTTTGTAATCTACCAATTGCTGCTCATGCCTCATTTCCTTGATACTCATATCCTCGATTTTCTTTCTTCGATCTCGTTTCATTTCTTTTAGCTCTTCAAGAATTTTATCAAGGGCGTCTTGACAATCGACGGAGTCCTGCGGGGGTTGTAGGTGGTCAACACCGGAATAATCATAACTCAGATATAACAACCGTGACTTGAGCAGGTTAGTCAAACCATTAGTGTTGACTTATGTGTCTGTTGCAACGTACGATTTATGTGATTTTATGTGTTATACGTGTTTATATGTGTTTGTTTGGATATGTGGGATTGGATAATCAATCTATTGAGCGTGATTGTCTCATTAGGATTGGATTTGTGTTAAAATTTGTTGAGTTCATTTCGTTCACTTTTGAGTGACGGAGAAATGGTTATTGAGATTTTAGCGTTTTTGTGTTAAATGTGTAAGTATTTATACGTATACGTATTTTTGTGTTAGTAATTTAAGATAAGTTTAGGTTTTAGAGGTTAAGTTAAGAGAAATGAGTTATTTGATGGAGAAAATTCATTTTTATCACTTATAGTGATAATGGAATTGAATTAGTATTTTGAAAGAATTGTTTTTTGATTATAAGTGGATGTCTGGTGATGGATTAAAATTGTGAAGCAAGTCATTTGTAAAGAAATGAGTTTGTTACAATAGAAAAGTTTTTGTGTAAAACTTTCCATCTATAGAAAAGTGAATTTGGAAATGAAAGTTATTTTAGAAAGCGTAAAACGTAGGTTTTGCGAAGAAGGTTTGGAATAGTTTATGGTTTTTATAAATTATCAAACTTCAAGTTCTTTTAGTAAATAATAAAGAAATAATAAAAAAATTATTTATGGATGAATAGTAAAAACAGAAATAGTAAAAAAAAGGAAAAAAAGTCCAAGTTGGGCTCAAACTTGTAGAAAGGGTTATCCATTAGGCCTATATAAGCAAACCAAGGATTAGAAAATACAGATTTTTTTCTCCCCCTTGCTCCTTGGTCGACCGAATCGTCCCATAGTCCTTAGAGAAAGAAAAAATTCGGCTGCCATTAGAGAACCAAGAAAGATTCAAGAATTTTAGGGTTTTTGCTCATAAAGGTAAATATATTAAACCTCTTTAAATCTTTTTAATTCTTATAGCTTAATTATGATGGATTAGGGTTTTAATAAAATACAGATCTTAATGAGTAATTAATGTTAATAGCATTGATTAGAATTGAATTAGGGGCATAACCATGTAAATTACATGTTAGGGTTTGCATGGATTGATGTTATATTGATGAGCAGAATTTAGGTCAGATTGATTGACGTTTTTCTCCATGATTGGGAATGAAAACAACATGATTTTTTTTTAAACTGAAGGATTTTGAATCTACTTTTCAAAAAATCCGGCCTCAACAGTTTTTGAGGTCGGGAAGTCAATTAAATAAGGGTTACAAGATTCGTTGTCAAAACTGTGTTTTCAGACGAATTTTGAGTCAACTTAAGTGAGGTGAAAACCCTACTTAAGAAGTGTTTTAAATTAATTCCTTCTACAGAAAATAACTTTTATATGTCTATTAAGAAACCCCAAAAAGGCTAAGGCTAAAACTAATTTTAAGTTGGGTTTTTAAGTCCAAACTTTTTGGTGTGCAATCAGACCCGAAATTGACCAGTTTGTAAGTTTGATTTTCAAGGGTATACTTATGGGTTGAATGAATGCATGGGCTTCTGGATGAGATTAGTATACACATGTGGGGTCATGTGTGAATTTTTGTGGGAATTGTGGATGCATTTTGGTAAGGGTTTTAAGTCGTGCAAGTTGGGTAAAAATTCTGCATTTGATCATAAAGTTGTAAGTGTTTAAAATGAAAGTAGAAAGTAAATAAAAGATATAATGAAGATATAGAATGATGGTAGAGAGTCTTTACATATAGTATAGATGATATTAGTCCATCATTAGGGTGGTTATATTGGATTAAGGGTTTAGCTTACCGATGGTAACATGAGTTTTTCTTATGTATAGTTTTTAAGGAAGGAGTTTGAGTTACTTGTATCTGCGCATTTAGGTGAGTGTCATAGCCCTATCTTTTCTAAGATTTTTCATTGGGGTGGAAACGATGCTTGAGTATTAGATGTTTTATTACTGTGATATTTGATGGTTGGGCTTTAAAATGCATGTGCTGTGTGGCTATTACTTGCTATGTGTTTGTATGAGTAGACAAGTGGAGCCGGGTTGGCTTGGATCGTGGGATCGTTCCTTCCCCACTTGGGTTGAGCCGAGCTATTTTGTTTGAGCTATATTGATTTGAATTGTGTTGAGTTGAGCAGATTGATTTGTAGTATGTGATAGTTCATGATATGTCATGCAACTGTTTATCTTATCACAGTAATGTGGGAATTGTTTTGAAATGTTTTAAGGATGGTGTCTAAAATCCTATGGCATCTCACCAACCTAGTGTTGACGTGTTTTAGCATCGTTTTCAGGTATCTCAGGTGATCGGATATGATGCTAGGAAAGTTTGCTAGTGAGACCGTAGGATGTGTTTGAAGATCTATGATTTGTGCTATGTCTTTGTTGGTTAATATGTTTGTTTCGAATTCTAGTTTATGTTTTTGATTTTGTAAGACTTATACGGATGGTAAACCCCTATCATTCATACATTGTCGTTTTATTGTGGATGTTATCATGACACATTGTGTCTTTGCTTTTATTTCACTATTTAGTATTTCTCTATTAAGAGTTGTGCTATGTTAATATCCTTTCATGTCGCGCCTTGCGTTTCTGCCTTGGTGGGGTGTGATAGATTGGTATCAGAGAGTGTGTAGAAAGGATACCATCAGTAACAGTCTTCATACTACTTGATGACATCAAATAACGTCTATTTTATAGCATCATTTATCCCAAGTAATTGACCCATTTGATATAATTATTGCATGAATTGGTACTTAATTGTTTATATTTGTTATTTGTAGTAATTATCGAGTATTTGGAAAAAGATGAAGAAAAGGACGTGTTTTGAAGCATAAACGAAGAGTCTAAGAAAGTTAACTAATTCTGACATCGATACGCCGTCTCATTCTAGACAAATACGCCGTATCTAAAGACTTTGAAGAACTCAAGACCATTGCCTGACTTTGAAGAATACGCCATTGATACGCCGTATATGATACTTTGGTCAAAAATAAAAAAAACACATTTTCAGCCAATACTCCGTATCTAAAAACCCCAATACTTCGTATTGGTCAATACTCCGTATCCAAGAAAACAGATATGGCGTATTGGTCAATACGCCATATCCAAAAATCAGATACGGCGTATCCAAATTCCTGCGCAAGAATTTTGGAATATTTTATTCTTGGAGTCCACGCCAAGTTCAATCCAATACGTTGTATTGACTTCTCAATACGCCGTAATCGAAACCGATACCAGAACCCTATATATATAGTCGACCCTAAACTCAATTTGGGTATCAAGTAAATCCCTAACCACCAAGTCGACCGAAGAGACGAATCAGAAGTTAGCCTAGAAGGTCAAGAAAGACCTCAAGATCATAGGGAACACTCTTTTAATCTTCGCACAACCAAATACGCTGTCATCGAGGTTCTTTACTTTAAATCGATCATAAATCAAACATGTGTAATTTTACAATGATCTATCCGGCCTGATACCAGGTATCACCGATGTTTTAAAAGATCTAATTTTTGGTTTGGTTAACTCGATTTGCTTAATATTAATGTTGATTGTTGTTTATGTTTAATCAATTTATATTTGTTATACGTGCTTAAGTATGCACCATAAAATCATTCACTGGGTCCTATCCTACATATTTTAATGCGCTGCAACTTCGGTGTTGTTTGGGCGCGTTAAAAGGCTAAAGTCTGAGATAGCTACCCATATTGCTAATTTATAAATCTAGAATCTAGGATTCACAAATATTGACCAATCCTTTCGAAGGCCTTTAGATTTAATGTGAGCTTAGTTGAGCCATAATGTGACCTTGCTATCAACGTGTACGTCTTATTCTCATTGGTAACGACTTCGACAGTGGACTACTAGTATATAAATCGCCGTTAAGCAGTAAGTGGGTAAAGTCTCAATGAGTTAGGGCTTAGTAAGAGCACCGTTACTTAGATCCTAAGATAGATTATAATCAACATAAGGATGCTTTATACAGATGCGTCTAATTGTGACATAATTAGCTTGTCTAGGTCTTAGGAAGAAGTGCCCACAGGCCTAAGCGTCTATATAACGAATGATAAGCCCTTCGAGAATAAGACAATCATTGCACTACATAAACCAAACCTGCATTTTTATCCAGATTATTCATGGTTGATAACGTTTTCCTTACATTATGTTTCTCCTTCTCTCGACTGATTCTCTATCGAGTATTCCTTCTTGTCTTCTTGTGTGTGTTTAGCGCTTTAAAAACTTGTCATCAAAACCTTAGGTTAGATACACAAAACCATGCCAGTCTTCTCAGACTAAAACCCCGCTCCTTTTGCATTAGTTTTAGTTTAACTTAGATAACTAAAATACTGATAGAATTAAGAATTAACGCTCATCAGGCTGATAGCTCTCCATATTGCAATTTATATATCTAGAATCATAGGATCACAAATATTGACCTATCCTTGCCTTTAGTTTAGTGAGCTTAGTTGAGCCATAAGGTGACCTTGCTATCAACGAGTACGTTCTTATTCCATTGGTAAGGACTCGGACAGTGGACTACTAGTATATAAATCGCCGTTAAGCAATAAGTGGGTAAAGTCTCAATGAGTTAGGGCTTAGTAAGAGCACCGTTACTTAGATCCTAAGATAGATTATAATCAACATAAGGATGCTTTATACAGATGCGTCTAATTGTGACATAATTAGCTTGTCTAGGTCTTAGGAAGAAGTGCCGCCTAAGTCTACGAATGATATGCCCTTCGAGATAAGACAATCATTGCACTAAATAAACAAACCTGCATTTTATCAGATTATTCATGGTTGATACGTTTTCCTTACATTAGTTCTCGACTGATTCTCTATCGTTTTCTTGTCTTCTTGTGTGTGTTTATTGCTTTACTTGTCATCAAAACCTTAGGTTAGATACACAAAACCATGCCAGTCTCTCAGACTAAAACCCCCCTTTTGCATTAGTTTTAGGTTTAACTTAGATAACTAAAATACTGATAGAATTAGGAATTAACGCTCTCGCTCTTAGTGATCGACACCCTACTTACCAACAAAGCTACATGTGACCGAGTACACTGCCCGTTAAAGTGTTGTTTTTAGGTATAGTCGGCATAAAATAAATAGTAAAACTTGATACATAAATAATACCTACACAATGACACATCACTACCTTACCCCTAATATGGGTGATCCCTTTTAAGATATTTCAAATGCATTTAATATACTTTTAGGGGCCTTGTAATAGTCTTCATACTACCTTACTTGTGCGTTACCTTAACAAAATATTACGTAGACGGTGGGTTCATGTAATTCGTTGATGACTTAGGAAATACTTACACAGATCATCACAAGTGTGACAAAGCAACAGGATTAGGAGAAGCAATCTGAGGAGTAGTGCATGATTAAGTAAATACGTTCATTTATCATATAAGTTATCACCAAAGTAGTTTAGATTCATTTTATTATTATTAGTTTAATTAGATAAAACAAACTAACCTCTCAAACCATGATATTTACTTTTATAAAACATAAAAACACAAAAAGAATCTTCTCTTAACCGCGTAGACCTTTGTTAGATTTTGTTCGAGCCTTCCCAACCAATTACCCTAGAGAACAATAACAACCCCCGAGTCTTACCTTTCTACACTGCAATGTTTAGGTGCTCTGCCTAGGGAGTTGTAAAACTTCTTGTTGAAGTCCTATGACGACCGCATCAGAAACCTTTTCAAAAATCATGGTTGTAGATTCTTATTTGTAACGCAATCCTAATTACACCCAAAGATAAGTAGGCATATTACGTATGTATATATTAATCAATCACACTCAATAACTAAATTATGCCAATCATACGAGAGTCCTAAGCATAAGTTATTACCTAATGGCAAGTTATGGCATGAGGGGATCCCTAAGTGATTAATTGACACCATGTATTACTCTCTCCTAGATTAATACAACCTCTTAAAGTTAACACCTATATGATGTAATGTTGACCTCAAAAACTACACCATAACCTTTATCTTAGGAAAAAAATTGTAATCCCTTCCATGCCTTCACGTAATTCCCAAGCTTATAAATCAAGCTTTAAGAGCTTAATATTTTCCATAGCAAGCACACTCTAAAATTCATAGATTATTTTAAAACATGAGGATGTGCACTATACACATTTCCTTTAATGACCTTATTTTGAAATTTATTTTTCCTAACTTTTGAGGATGCATGTCTAACAAACAAGCATAAGTAGGTAATATGCAAATGATTAGCATGTTAGCAATAAGAATTAAATCAACTACCATCATGGCAAGTAGGCATGTAAGCAAATAGCATAGTCGGTAAGCATATAAGCAAATAGTATCAAAACATATTTTTCATGCAAGCATACTTTTCATATAACACTAACAAGTAAGCATATAACCACATATCATTTAGCCTATCATCGGTTTATCATTACGACAAGTAAGCATAGCATCCAAGTGTTTTAAATTTATGAAAACCTAACTTATTTAGAAAGACTATTAAAATAAGCATATCATTTCAATTATATGTAGCAAAAGTCATAAAATCATATAATCACACACACACATAATCACAAATAGGCTTATAATCATCTATTACAAAAATTACTCAATATGTCACGCAACCATATATTTGAAAGCTAGAATGATATTCTTGAAAGTTTGGTAAGTTAGTGTGTGTGATATTCCTTTTAGATGCTTGATGATATTATTATTGGTTTCTTGATTTGAAACAACTTGCTTTTGTTTTAAGTTCAAAAATCTCTATTCTTTGTTGGTGTTTTAATTGGAATTGAATGATCAAGTAACACAAGCCAGTTCCTGTAATTATGCATGCACCATGATTTGTCGAGCCATGCATGATAACTCCAATTATAGTTGGTTATGAGGAACACTTAATCATTATTTTGGATTTTCAGTAATGATAACTTTATTTTCATTGCATTACAAAGAAAATACTTAGGATCTCAGATGAGTGGTCCAAGTTATAAAACCTACTTCGATGTGTATTTTAATCCTTCTTGGATATTTTAAACATATAGGAACACATATTCTATTATACAATAGCAAAGTGTTTTGATAATCTTTAACTACCAAAGCGTATGGTAAGTGAAGTACATAGTTTCCCGGACGAGAAAACTCTATTATCATGTTTATAATTTATGTATTTTAGTATGTTATGCAATACCATACCAAATTCTATTTTAAAACAATTCTCTTTAAATACATGAGTAGCTTGTATATTTGCATAAAATCTTTTTTTCTTCTCTATCCTAACACACATAGCATGCAATCAACACATAAAATGAACAAGTTGATATAAATACAACATTTTCATCATAGGTGTGAGTTGCAATCCAACGTGTCATTTTGTTATTGAATTTTTCTATTTAATCTTTCATGTCTATCATGGAGAATAGAACACACAATGTTGCGAGTAGATATAGTTAACACATTTAAATATGGGAGGCGATGATTACCATAATACTGACAAGATGCTGATCAAATTTTTTGTTCATAGCACATAAGTTTGACATGTAGAATTTGAGATAATGTCAACCATAGTTTGAATAATTTATTGACATGTATCCTTCATCTCATTAAAACAACAATGTTGCCTAACTTATAAGCCTTTCACATAAGTCCTAACACATAACACATAAGCACATAAGCTCTATAAGCACAAATATATAAGGTAGTGAAAATGACTTCTAGACCTCTAATTATTCTCTCAACACCTCACTCAAATCGATATCCTATGGTGCATGTCAACCGTGAACAACCTCAACTTGACTCATGAAATTTAAACTTTGAGAAATGTCATGCAAAAATCATAAGCATGTTTTGTCAAAGTCCCAAGTGTAGTTTGAGTGATCATCAACCCAAGTGTAGTTTGAGTGATCATCAATGATCATTAAAGTATAGAAGTTACATTCGTAACTTTGAATGGGTTATGAAACAAACATATATAAGTGTAACAACTCTAAAACCCTGGTAGTTGACACTTCATTCCTAGTCCTATTGTTTGCTTTACCTTGACTCTCTAGACCATACGTTTGTAGTTAATTTCTCCTATGACTCTTAAATAGCGATTTACCATTTTTAGTAATACCAATTGTATGTTTTATGCCTTTTAAATCTTAATTAAACCTAATGAAGTGTGGGAAACGTGTTTTAGGAGTTACGAAGGCCAAACGAGGGTTTTTGAAAAAGTACTATAATCCTAACAGCATCTGACGCGTTGATGACACTCTAACGTGTGGTCAGTGCAGCAAGGACTACCCAATTTTCATTCTCAAAATGCAGATATCCGTTTTCCCTTTTTGTGGCCTTTTGAATCAACTAAATCAGAGTTCGGATGAAGAAGTTATGATTAAAATACTAAAGCAACTTCTAAGACTTGATTTTTTCTTTTGCGTTTAGTTGTTGATGGGTTTTATGTGTTCTTGAAGGCCTAAAGCTTAGATTATGATGTATTCAAGCTATTAAAGTTGTAAAACACAAAAATATATTCCCTAAACATATGCCATGCAATTTTAGTCTTACTTTATGTTAATCGCCTTTAAGTTTCTAAGTTCTCCTAACTTTGAAGTTGTAACAAAAATAAGCTACCTATCATCAAACAAATTCACATAGCATTTTTGACAACTATAATATAAACATTCAAGGATTCATAAGCATAAGAAGAAAACTTAGCTCAGTTTTCATGGATGATTTAAGTTTCACGACCACGAGATAAAGATCCACCCTTAATGCTTTGTCTACCGATGACCTTTACTCAAAGATTACTTATGTACACCATCATACTCCTAACTAACATACAACTCAAAAACTTGGTCCCCAATGATGGTTGCGTCCATTGGTGTTAACATAAAACACTCCCTAGTTATACATTCTTGGGTCTTGAAATAAGACACTAAGTGTCTCAAGACCAAACCTTGAAAGCATAGACCAAGGGTTATTTTAAAAATTTCTTTGGTTTTGAAAACTTGGTCCAAAGTATTGAGGGTTTTGTGGTCTAAAAAATCTTTATTTTGGTTAGGAGTTGTCTCTCCTTTAGGATGAGTTGTATTGATGATGTGAAGACCTTTGGTTCTTGAAAAAGTTTCTTCTTAATGAAGATTGGTTGTTTTGAGAAATATGTCTTTGATTGTATGAGGTTAAAGGTCTCATATTAGGTGATGGTAATAGTGGTCTATGGTCGACTCGAGTTTTAGAGTATCCAAGTCCATTGTGTGAAACCGGTTTGTAAAATTGTTTTTTAGTTTCACTTTTTACAATGTGTATTTGAGTACCTCGAGTGTTTCCAAAACAAGTTTGAGGAACGATAGGTTTAAAATGAGCATTTGATGAATCATCATTTTGAATCTCTTTTACAAACATGATTGGTTTGCTTCGACTCTCGGAAGTGGTTTTCTTAGCTTTTGAAAATCCAAGACCTTCCTTATCTTGGGATCATTTTTCATGACATAACACGTCACTCAAAATACTACCACTTTTCTTAAAATTTAAAAAGCTCAATGCTTCTTCTTAAAGTTACAAACATTACCTTCTAAAGAGTTAACCTTTTGTGTGAGTAGCTCACATTTTTGACATGGTTCAATCACCTCTTTAGACTTAATAAGTTTCCTTACTTCAAGCTCAAGTTCATTGATTTTGTTATATAGTTTAATTTGTTCATTTTTAAGAGAACATCTTTCTTTTATAAGTCTTTGATTTGCTTTAACAAAATCTTTGCAAAGTTTTAAAAGTTCCTCATTATCCTTTTGAAATTCATGAAGATTAGAAATACATTAGTTTGGATATACCTTTTGTTATTCGATAAGATATGTTACGTCCTTCTCCAATTGATGGTCGTCTTTACTATCATCCTATGTACTCTCACAAGATATCTTCAGATCATTCTCTTAGGAGTATCCATAACCACTTGTACCATCCCTCAATGACCTAAGGTTCTCCTGAGCCATGGATCTTACTCAACTTTTCCAAAAATCAGGTTTAGGATTTTGAATTTTTGAAAAAAAAGTTCTCAACTTGAAATGACTTCTCAGGAAGGTTTTATCGCTTGAAAATTTGAGTAAACCACTCTGATACCAATTGTAGAACTATAGAGAGGAGGATGAATACGATTTTCTTAACTTCTTAGAAGTTTCTAAAACTTCAAGTCTCGAAGGAACTGAGTGGTGTGATGATCTACTTAGCAAAGAAACAATAAGTAGATGGAGAAAGAATGAGCGAGAGAGAGGGACCACGATATATACTGGTTCGGGAAGGGGGTTTAGTCCTTTCATACATCCAGTTGTAATCAACGACACCTATGCTATTCCTAGTATAATCCTTATGGTGGACTATAAATCGTACTACAATTAACTTTACCGATATGCATAAAGATCGACGCTCACAAAGAAGTGTTACTATCTATGGTATTCTGCCCTTAAATCGACCCCTAAGAACCCGTGATTTGATTTAACCTATGATCTCTTAAGACTTCCCTTTGGAAGCTTACCAAACCCCAACTAGATCCTCAATGATCTAGGCTTGATCTCTCGGGTACAAGACTTCCCTTACAACTTGATTGAATGAATTATAGATAGATGAACCAAGTTTTAACCAAACCTAGAGACTCAATTCTAATAGAAAAGGTATGCGAAAGAAGACCCTCAACGAAACATAAAATTATAGATTAGGTACTTGTGTGGCTCTCTTGCAGAGATGTGTTCACTTTAATAGAATGATAAGATAAGAAGTTTAGAACACTTTAGTGTTAGATGTAGAGGATAGGTGAAGAGAAAAGAGAGGAAAGAATGTTTGCAAGAGGTGAGGAATACAAAGGCTAAGAGGGGGTATTTATAGGCCAAAAACCCAAAAGTGGGAAAAATGATTTTGCGTGTGGCGCGTTGGCCGCATGTTAGCGCGTTGGCCGCATGTTAGCGCGTGGGCAGCGCGCCAGTGACCCGAAACTATTTTTTCAGGTTTTTGACTTTTAACTACTCGCTCTTGTTAAACCCCCAATTGTACTTTACGCTATGACCTTTCAATCATTCTTACACTCAAGGTCAACCAACTCAAAGGTATTTTGTTTATCCGATATTGATGTGTTTAAAAGGTTTTTGTTTATCCGATATTGAAAAAGAAAAGAGAACTAACAGACAAGGGTATTTTGGGTATTCCTCCAATGTAACTAGCCTAGTTGGGATCTAACCAAGGATTGAGAGGTTGGTTAGGGTACAAGGGAATATTCCAAGAATATTATAAACTTGAAGAGAAAAGGTGGATGTTATGGGGGAAGATTTGAAATTTGAATTTCAAATTGTTTAAGCACATGTGTGAAATAGAGGAAGAGATAAGGATGAGTTGTGTATGAGTTGTCATGATGTGATGTTGATAGGATGGAAAGGAGCCTCTTGATCATATTCAAAATAAAGGGTAGATATGAGATAGTAAAGAGGTAAGTTGGATAGGTGAGGTATCATGATCAAGGGTGTAAGAAGTGTGTGTGTGTGTGTATGTGTATGTGTTATTTAAATTTCAATCCAAGAGAGGAAAAGAGAGTGAGGTAAGATGGATTGATGAAATGGCATGATCAAGGGTGTGTGTGTGAAATTTAAATTGCTTTATGAGGAAGATAATGAATATGAGATATGTGGTATAGAATGTTTTGACATGATATGGAGGAGTCTATATTGGAATGTGGGGGGACAAAAAGTACATAAGGTACAATGATGTAAGAGAATATAAGTTGTCCCATGTGAGGATAAGATTGAGGAATGTTTAAGTGAGGAATGTTTCATCTTATGAAGGTTTAAGAAGAGGAAGCATGAAGATGATGGTGATTAGAGTAAAATCAAAGGATTGATTTGGTTTTATAATCACACTGCCAATAAGAAAGAAAAGAATAGGCATATGTGATTATGGGATAGTTGAGAAAGGTATATTTAGAGTGTGTGGAAGATATAATCATTTGTTAGGTACGAAAGGTTTGACAAATGATTAGGAGGATGCATTGTAAGATTATTTAGAAAGTGTGTTTAATCATTTGTTAGGTAAGAAGGGTTTAACAAATGATCAAGGAAGGATGTGTTGTAGGAAGTATGGTATATAAGTGGTGTATTGGAGGAATGTGGAAGTTTGTAAAACCATCTTGTATGTGTAGGAGGACATGTGAGGAATACATGTGTGAGTTTGTAAATCATTTATAAGTAAGGAGGTAAGAAAAACTCAAAGCATGATTAACCTCTAAATACCACAAACTCATTTAGTCACTTAGACTTAATCCATGATAATCAATAATAAATTTGATCACTAATCATCTTGATGCAAATAAGCTATGTTTTACATCTCAACGAAAGCACATCCCATAATGGGAAAGAATGCGTTTACGCAAAGTGACCTTTGACTTTGTTTGACCAATAAGGTAAGAAAACACATTACATGATTAGGAAGAACGTGAATCTGAATTAAGGTCATATGAATACTTTTGTTTGATGGTATGTTGAAAGTACGTTCATATTAGGTTTAGAAAAAAGTTTCAGCCTTGGCTAGAGGCGTTTGATAAAAGATTTGAGTTGGCATTTTGTTGAAAAACAAGAGGATTCGTTTTTTACTCCTCTCTAAGTCTAAACCTCATTTGGAGTGTTTCTAAATGCTCAAATATCATATACATACCTTTATTGAAGTTTTCACATGTGTCGGGTAAGAGAAAAACTGACAAAATTAAATCCGTAAAAAAGGATACCACGAGTGGCACTGGCCATGTACTGACACGTGCCCAGCGCGCCAGACTTACAAAATCTGATTTTGCGGATTTTGGCTAGCATTTGTTATTTTATGTTTAAGAACGTTTATTTATCATTGTTAAAACATAAAGGAGATCCTAGTCAATATTGCACCAACAAATTTGAAACAACATTTGGAACAAGCTCAACTGGTAAATTATGATCCAAAACTTTAGAACAGGCTTCCAATGAAATACTTTTGCTATATCAACCAATCATTGCTTATCAAACCGTTTTAAAGAAAAAGACTAATCGAGATGAAATCTTTAATACTTAGAATCGTGAATAGGATGTAAATAGGAGAGTTAGAAATCGATTGTCTAAAGAATTTGAACCATTTGCTAAAGACATCAATATTCAACTTGAATACTTTAAATAGAATATTTTCAAAGAAATGAAAGATGATTTAAAGTATGTCACGTCTCTTAAAGACGAGTTTGATGAAAAGTGCTTAATTTTGGACATTCCAAAAGAGTTTTTCAAAACCCAATTTGAGCCAGTCAAATCAGAGTCATATAAGATACCTTAAAAAACAAAATGCTCTCCCCTTTGGGGGCGATTTCTGGCAACCCTATCTATATTTTTCCGATCATTATATCTCACTTTCTAACGCCTCTCTACCCTTAAGATTATTATGTGTTCTAGGTTTTGTTTTTGTATTGTTTTCTACAATTAAATTTAGATCCTAGATCCAAGTATTATGTGGGCATGCAATCGTTAAAAGAGGGATATCTTTATACATGATGGGGTGTGTTTATTTTTTCCTTTTTTACCTTTGTGGAGATCGTCTTAATTTCACATCCGAAACATACCCTTATGTTCAGGGTTCATTTTTATTGTTTTATATTTAGGGTTTCGGTGTGGCGGCTGCTTTGTATTGTTGCATCTCTTGATCAGCCTTGATTGGAACGATCTAAGGTTGTGACGAGGGATGGATCTCTAGTCGTTTGTGGTGTCGTAACCCTAATATGGTTTGTTAGGGTTCATATATTGATTAGGGTTCCGGTGGGGTTCTTGATCGTGATTCTTGGGTGATTTATCCATAACTGATTAAACCCTAGTTCTCGTCTAGGGTTTTATGTTTCTTTCGCTTTGTATCTGGTGGTGTTTTCGTAAGGGATTAGATATGTCTGATGGATCCCGTTAATTTACTAGAATATCCAATCCGTTTGGGATTGAATTAGGATGGTCCTCACAACGTAACTGAAATCTTGCTAGGTTTTAGTTTTTGCTTCTGGATACTCGATGGAATCCCTTAAACCCTAGCTGTTAGGGTTCGTGTTATCATGTTTATATTAGGGTATCATGTAGTATAAGACAAGGGTGTGGATCTGTGTTTGACTTGTTTATATTCTAATCTGCATGGCGTTGAGGTTTGTTTGTGGTGATTGTTTGTATGAGGTCAGATTACTGCTAGTGCGTGGTGTACGCGGGTTGGCTTATATACTTAGCATGGTTCATGGGTTTGGGGAGTGGACATTGATCATGGAAGTCGCGTGTGCGGTTGGTGCAAGCACTCTTTTGGGTCCGCTGCTAGCTAGTACGTCCACCTTATTTACTCCTATGTTGAAGACGGAAGATTAGCATGGACATTTTGTTACATTCGTGGCTGTTGGTAACGTGATCTAGTCACATGTTCTCCCAAATGTTATGTGTTAGTGCCCTAATTAGTACCCTTTTACTGTATACGAATGATACTCAATCTGGTGGGATTGTTGAAGCTTCGAAGTAGTGGTCTAGTACGTCCAATTCACAACTCCTACCTTGAAGACGGAATGACGGCTTTCCGGTTATATAATTTAAAAACGTAGGCATTATATTTGTTCTAATTTTATTGTTGTTTAACTTATTTGGTAGTCATAAGAATGGCATGTCATTCTTATGTAGGGTTTTTTTTTGTTGCGCATTGGTTATGTGCTGATTGTAGCCCATGTAACAGGCCGTGATGTTAGGACTTCACCTACATCCGATTGTACTTCAACGTTTTTTAGCGTAATATCATTTACCGGGGAAACCCTTTACCCAAAAAAATCAGAGTCATATAGCCATGTGTATAAGAATGAGATTTTTGAACAAAATTCTTCTTTAGAAAATGAAAATAGTTGTCTCAAAAAGACCATAACTAAACTTTCAAATCAAGTTGATGATGTCAAAGACAAAATTACAAAATGATGTACCTAGTATGAAAAGGGTTTTTGAAAAACTAGAGGCGCAATGCATTTCTCTTCAACTTAAATCTCAAAATAATTCTTTGACATCTGTGCAAAATGGTCATGTTTTCAACGAAAAGAGTAATGAAGCCAAAATCATGTTTGACACCGAAGATCTTGAAACCATCAACATCGAGTTAGAACACAGTTTTGCTTAATTACTAAAAGAAAATGAACACTTGAAGTTGATTTACCAAAACCTGTTTAGTTCAATCAAACATTCATGAGATCAGACAAAAGTTCAAACGTTACACAAACTGAGGCAGAAAATTTGAAGTCTCAGTTGTCTGAATGCGGGGATAAAAAGTTTGATAAAGTTTTTCAAAAGATTGAATCAACGAGACATACTAAGTTTGACTCTCGAATCAAAAGTGATTTCCTTCAAAAAAAAATATGATTCTGATTCCTCAAATGTCGAATCAGAGAATCAGAATCAGGGGAGAAAAATATTATTTTTGAAGCTGAAACATCAAGTTTTATGGCAAAGATTGTGGGGCTCGAAATAATTTTTGCTCAATAAACAAAAGATTTTGAGGATGCCAAAGTCGACATTTCAAAGAAAACGGACAAGTTCGGAACTATTTTGAAAAACTTGAAAATACAAAAGTTGTCCTCGAACGTCTATTGGCTCGTAAGATTGATGATTCTAAAGCCAAAAAAGATTAGTTTTAAAACAAATTGCTTCTTTAGAATCAAATTTGGCATCATAAGATCTTTTTTCAAATAAAAAAGAATATAACGAGTTAAGAACTTCATACCATGCTCTAAAAGCAAAGTTTGACTCTTTTAACCGAGACAAAGGAAAATCTAAGGTTACAAACTTTTCAAAACCAACAATAAGTATTTCGAAGAAGATTTACACAAGTGAATCTTCAAAATCGTTTTCGAAGAAGGTCTCTCAATTTACAACCTACTCTTTGCAAAAAGATAGGAAGTCTTCTAAGAAAGCTTAAGTTTTTAAAACACCTCCTCAAAAGGTTTTTAAATCAAGTGAGTCAAGTAAGAAGAAGCAGGTCTTTAAAACTCCAAACTCTCATTTTACACCGGTAAAGAAAGTGTAGAGACTAAAGCAAAGTCATTCAAAACCTTTTAAATACTCAAAATCAAAAATGCTTTCGTTGCAAAACAAGAATGACTCTACTTTGAAAATTGTAAACAGTGGAAGATTTCCTTTCATTTGAAAAATGAATTCTCAAAATGAAACACCGAATTTCAACAACAAATGGAAATCTTCTTCTTCATTAAGATTTAAAACTCCTCAATAAACACCAGGTTTTCCATAATCAATGGAAAAACAAAAGGACTTTTATATCTTCGTTGATTCTACGAGCATTATTTCAAAATTAAACACCAGTTTTCAATCCTCGTTGGAATTCAACTTCTTTACTTCGAATTGACACAACCTTCAAATGGTTTTCAAATTTTGGTAAACCCATTGGCACTGTACTTAAATGGGTTCTGAAGGTTGTTGTCCAATTTAATGTCATAATGATTTCTGATTACTTCAGATCAGAACTCGCGCTTCAAATTAATGACTTCTAATTACTTCTGATCAAAACTCGTGCTTTAAATTAGTGACTTCTGATTACTTCAGATCAGGACTCGAACTTAAAAAAATGACTTACAGTTATTTCAGACTGTAACACGTGCTTCAAATAAAGGAAAGTTTATCTTTAAATACAACTTATCCATAAAACGAGAGGAGCAATCTTCTCGGTCTTGAGCTATTTATTCAAAACATTCAAAGTTTTTAGCTCAAGACTATGACTTTTGTATACTTCTGTGTGAAACCTGTGTTTCAAAGAAAAGAAAGTGTACGTGTCACTGCACTTATCTTAAGAAAAGAAGAGAAATCTTCTTGTTTATGAGAAAATTTTATTCAAAATTTTATTAAAGGTTTTCAAAATCTTTCAAAATTTTGCACATCAAAATGACTTGTGTACACATCAGTGCACAACTTGGTTTTTAAATAAAAGGAAAATGTACTCTTCAGTGCGCTTTACCTTCAAAAGAAGAGAAATCTTCTTGTTTTTCAAGCATTCTTATCAAAAACTTTTTAAAAGTTTGCTCAAAACAAACGACTTCTATGTAAATTTTAGCTTAGGACTCGTTCTTTAGATAAGGGAGAGTGTACATTTCTGTACATTTATCCTCACAACGAGAAGCTTATAACTTCTCGGACTTGAGCTCGTTCATAAAGATATTCACAAATCTTGAGTTCAAGTACATGGTTTGGTTAAAATGTTGAACACAATCTTTAAAGAGTTTCTCAAAAAGATTTTCAAAAGCTTTTAAATTTTATGTTCAACACTCCATTTCACACAAACATTTTCAAACTATATGCAATTTTTAAAGAGGAGCTTTAAAAACCAAGTTTTAATATTGTAAACCATGAGCACACTTTTTCATAATAATAATAATAATAATAATAATAATAATAATAATAATAATAATAAATTAAAAAATTAAAATCAAAATAATAATAATAAATAAATAATAAAATAAAGTTTCAAAATCTTTTTGAAAAAGTGTTTGCTCAAATTTTCACTCTCTGTTCCTAATCTATTTTTTGATATTACCAATATCTTCTTAATGGGGAGTGAAGTTTAAAAAAAAAATCCCTTGATAAGAATCTATATCCAAAAAGGGACAATGAGCATAATTTTTAAAGATATTTTTCAAAAAGATATTCAAAATCTTTTAAAATTATATGCTCGACTCAAAAAGTTTACACAAAACTTTGACTTCTAAGTATTTCAGCTTTGAACTTGGACTTAATAGAAAGGAAAGTGTAATACTAAGTACATTTATCCTGACAACAAGAAGCTCCTTCTCATACTTGAGCTGGTTCATCAAGAAGTTTAAAGTTTTGAGCTCAAAAAAATGGTTATTTTAATTGTTGAACACAATTTTTCAAGAGTTTATCAAAAAGATTTTTCAAAATCTTTCAAAAATTATGTGTTTAACACTCACTTCCTCAATAAATCCTTTGACTGATATCTATTTTTGAGGGAGGGCTTTCAAAACCAAAATTTTAATGTTTGTAGACATAAAATTTCATGATTATTTTTTATGTGTCCAAAACAAGTAGTGTTTGAGCACAATTTGTCAAGAATTTTTCATTGAGAATTAAAATCTTTCAAAAGAATGTTCTCAATACTCACTCAATCCCTCAATGTAACTGTGGTGTCGAACAACTAAACGCAATAGCAGTCATGTGCATGAATGAGAGGGAGTATAAAGAAAAATAAGTTTAAACAAAAGGCAATTCTTTCAAAGTTTAAAAATAGTTGTTGAAGAGTGTGCATATATCGATAGGTGCCCCAGCGATTGAAGTTACATATGGTCTAGAGAAATAAAAATCCGTCGTTAGTGGCCTTGTTATCATAAAAGTGTCGATTATGATACTTTAAGTGGTTTTATTTATTATTAGTGTTTAGTTTTTATTTTACAAAGTAGAAAGTAGTTTATAATAAGGCGAAATATGCTAAAAGTGAAAAATAGCATATTATCCAAAGAATATGGAATAGATTACAAAATTAGGAAAATATAGGAAGGGAAGCCAACCTCCCTCTCCTATAAATACCCACCTAATCATCATTAGGTGGTTAAGGCTTGTAACAAACTCACTTTCCCCCTTTTTCTCTTTTTTAAAAAATTTGGAAATTTATGAAAGACTTGCCTTCCTCTCTTAATTCTCTATTATCTTAACCGTTCTATATCGTGTGATTCAAGCTAAATCAAGACCTAACAAGTGGTATTAGAGCCAGGTTAGAGATTAAGAGTGATCTAATTTGTGATTTAGTGTGTGATCGAGAATGATGTGATGAGTATTCAGTGATATTCGGTGGTTTCGAGTGGTGAATTGATCATTTTGAGCATTTTCGACGATCTACTATACAATTCTACTCATTTTCGACATCAATTATGGATAAGACGTGAGTATTTTGGCTAGTTTGAGTAATTTAGGTATCCTCTCTTTCGTTACATACAAATTCGACAAGGTTGTCGGTTGCTACAAAGGAGTTTATCAGAGTTTTAGAATTCTCGGAAGTCCTATTCTTGTTAGATTTAGGTTGTCTAAGGTTAAATTACCTTGGATAAATCCAAAATAACTTGTTGTAGAAACTTTGTATGTATATTAAAGTGTATGCGGAATCTACACCTTAATACCTAGAAGTATTATGAATAAAACAGTAATCTTGAACAAACAAAGATATAACCAAATACTCTAATATTATTAGATCAATAATACAAGTACTCTTCACTTAGTACTAGGGTTTACAACCTTAAAGCTTTTCTTAATCGACTTTGACAACTATAAAGACTTATATGCAAAACTGATATCTCAACTAATGCCCTAGAGCCTCCTTTTATAGACTTAAGGAGTCCTAGTCGGCTTACAATACATTCCTAAGATATCTTAATCTTTTCTAAACATAAATGTAATCTTTTAAATAAATACATTATGTATATCTTGTACATAAATATCTCAATACTTATCTTCACAAGTATTCTTGTTCTCCAAACAATCTTTATCTCTTTAATTCGTCTTTATCCTCTTGACAGTAGAAAGTCTTCAAGCAGTTGTAATCAGTAGTTGTAATCTTTTCACCAGCAAACATAAGCAGTTAGTAAAATGAGTACTAGCACACTAATAAATACAGCACAGTAGTAACATGTTCAAGCAGTATCTTAACATTATACTACAGCAGCACTAACTACTTAGCTTATATATTAGTCCTTCAACACTGAGCGGTCTTTTAACTTCAACTAACACTAACTTATATGCTATCCAGTACTAAATTACCACTAACAGATAACTAGCAAGTGGTAACATTATGAATACCACTGGTACTAAACCACTTAGCAAATCTTCCATTTCAGTCTTTTAAAGTCCTCAACAATCCTCCCTTAAAATTGATGTTTCATCTTCTGAATCTTCAAGTTTCTTCTTTAAAAGTCTTCATCATACTCAGGAAGATGCATTCAAACCTTTCATTGACCTTTTTGCTGCTTTACCATAAGCTTTAGCAGCTGATAGCACATCTCATTTTGATGATCAGTTTGAAGTTTCTTGTTTAGCATATTCTTGATGGTTACTGGTGTGAGGGGATATCTCTTTTCAACCAACATAAAAATGTGGAGATTATCAAACCTTACAAAGTGAACTCCAGATGAATCAATCAACTTCCAAATGGTCACCCTGTATCCTTGTAAAATTCTCCATACATCACTCCTTATGTCTGGTTCAAACATGACTTTCAAATCTCCCTATAACACTCTTTCAAATTCATCTTCAGGCCTTTTATCACTATACTTTGTCTTTACTATCTTCCAAAGAGCCTCCAAGTCTTCTCTGTCTATTCCTTGTAGCATCCTTATCATTGAAGAGTATCTCTTGGAACTTCCATCTGCTCTTATCAACTGATAATGTACCAACATACCTTCTTTATGAAGCTTGTAATCAATAATCACTGGTAGTTTGGTAGCAAGTGGTATAGCATCAATTGCTATATCATCATCCTTTTTAATCACCAAATGCTTCATTAACTCACCTTCATCATCTTCACTAGCTTCATCAACTTCATCTGACTCTTTGTCTTCCTCCATTCTTTGTTTCTTTGAGGATTCTTGTGTCTGCTCTTTCCTGCTTTTGTTCTCAAGCATATTCTTTCTGCTGCCTTTAGCTGTTTTTCCTTCCTCACTACCTTACAACCTTCTTTTCTTTGTTTCCTGTACCTCAGAACCCATATCCATAAGGTAATTACCCTCTTCAATTCCTTGTCAAACAACCTTTTGAATTTTCTTCAAAACTCTTTTCCACATCCATGTTTGTATGTGTATCCACCCATGTGCTTAAGATAGGTAGACATTTGAGTTCTCTTTTGTGCCTTAGTAGGAGGTCTGTTTATCTTTTCTTATGCTCTGAGTGCAGCAAAATGTTTTCTTCTTTTCTCCATTAGTTCCATAAATAGTTTTCCTTTTTCTTCATCTGTCAACTCATCTCTTTTCGTTTTGATTGAGTCTTTTCAGCCAGCAAATTTTATCAGCCTCCAGCTCCCATCATAGCTTAGTTATTTTCCAATGACCTCAATCAATGCTATGTTTAGCTTCCTTCTTCTTGTTTCCTTGCTAGCTTTTGTTCTTCTATTAATTCAGCATCCAACTTAGCTTGAATATCTCTTGCAATTTGTTCATCAAGAGCAATTTGATCTTTTCTTTTTAAAGGAACTTCAAGCTCAATCATAATACCTTTTCCTTTGTCTTTAGAAATTGAAGGTTGTGCCTCTTGTGGAACTCTAAACTCACTTGGCTCTTGTACTACTACCCCTTTATCCTTGGGTCTTGTAATTGTTGTTGTTGTAGCAGCAGTAGTAAAAACATTAGGCTTAGCTGCTTTGATCTGAATAAGTGTCTGAGCCCAAAGAGAATTCCTCAATAGTAAAGAGCAACACCTAGGTCTTCAACACTAACTAAGCAGTAGTAACTGCATTCAACCAGCAGTACTATCATCAAAGCACAGTACTGACTGTTCATCTTTCTCATCAACTTTGCTAACCAACATGCATTTCATCAGTATCCAAAACCCAGTATCAAAACCATCAATTCATCAGTCCTGACTTTCTTTAGTTTTCATCAACTAAAGTTACCTCAACAATCAACATCAATAGCGTAATATCCCTGCCCTTCTGTTTTGGATCAACTTCAGACACCCCAAACTCATCCTGATCTTCAAAGGACTCAACTCTTCTATAATAACCAACTTCTTGCCTTGAGTCTCTTCAAACTGTAGTTCTTGAAATCTCATCCTCTCCAACTATCCAGACCCTCTTCTTCAAAGAAGCAATCCCCTTTGCTTGAGCAGATCCTTTGGCTGTTTTCTAAATCAAGAACCTAAAGTTTTGCAATTTGGTACATAAAACCATCAAATCATTAGTTGCATCTATCACTCACCACATGTTGTGTATCATGGAAGGTGTGCGTACACAGTCCTCATGCATTGTGTCTCATCTTGAGAAACCTCTGCCTCCTGTCTCTAAGTCTTCTTAGATTGTTGTTTCTTCTTGGGTTTAGAGGATGTAATGGTTTATCAAGAATGTGTACTACTTGAGTAAATCCAGTTGGATGATCTGAATTCTCAACTCCAATTTCTTCAAAGGTTGAACCATCATAGTATCAAATAAGGGTGTTATTCTCCAGAAAAATCCTTACCAGGTCTCTTCATATTAGCAAAAACTTTCTTTGTGTGAAAGGGATTAACAAAGATCTTCTTATGAGTTGACATATCTCCAATTGTTTGGTTATGAAAACTTTTAGAAAACGTGGATACATCAAGAATTTGATCCATCCATCTAAGTTGACAACCCACGAATATACTGCTCCACCTTCACCTGCTCAGGCTCCACCATTCTAGGACACAACAAGGCCAATTCGTGGAATCGGTTTGTATACCCATCAATATCAGTCCCTTTTAACTTCAAGTTGTACAATTCTTGCTCCAGCCTTTGCAACACACTTCGAGGACAAAATTCCTCGGTCATCCACTTTCTCACCTCAGTCCATGGAGTACCATTAGCAGCATCAATACCCATGGAAGCAATCCTTCCATTCCACCAAGTCAATGCACGACCTTGGAGAGTAGCAGTTGCAAATTTCACCTTATCCCTTTCCTTGCAATCACTGATTCGAAACACAGATTCTAGTTTCTCAAACCACTGACATAATCCCACGGCACCTTCGGTGCCTTTAAAAGGTTGTGGGTCACACTTCATGAATGTTATGTAAGTACACCCAGTAATTTCGGGCGCTGCCGGTCCAGCACCACCAACTCCAGCACCACCGGCTCCAGCACCACCGGCTCCAGCACCACCGGCTCCAGCACCACCGGCTTCATCACCACCGGCTCCGCGGTTCATATTTGCCATAAATTCAGCCATAGATGCGGCAACTTGTTCCCTAATAACCTCGCGCATACGTGCCTCAGACATTGCTTTTGGCGGCATGATTCTGTTACAACACAAATCAAATCATAATGAGTATTCATTCAATGATTGTATTAAGCAGAAGGAGCAATTTAGAAGAAACAAGAAAAGAAAGGTAACAACAACACAACATAGAATTAGAACCAAAAGATAGTCATTTCATTAATCACAAACAAGTTACAAGTTGCATTGTCATACATTACATGTCACCATCTAATGCTATACAACTCCAAAAGACTAGTTTTACTAACTGACATCGCAGTTTAGTTAGTGATTTACAAAAGATCCTAGACCAGCAAGGTAAGAAAAGGAAAAGAAATGACTACTAGGGCCCCAGAGACGGTCCCGAAAGTCTCTTCTCCAAAACAGTGAGGCGCTCCTCCATCCACAACATGTATGACATCATGGTGCCCTCGCGACTCTCCATCTCAGCCACTCTAGTCCGCAACTGCTGGTTCTGCAACTCGGCTCCATGTAGTGCCGTCTGCAGGGTCTGCACCTGCTCCTCCATAGTAGTCACTCTGGGGTGGATCTCCCCAATGGTAGTACTGTTAGCCACCTCAATATCACTCACCGCCTCCATCCTCCTCGTCAAACTCCGGGTCTACCATTGGCTCGTCCATCTCTCCTCCTAGTGGTACATCCCACTCTATCCATCCATTATTATTATTTGGTGCAACCTCTGCAGCTAGTGCGAACTCATTATGGTCAAGGGGTAGATTTTCCATGATAATCTGCATCGTATAAATATCTCGTATTAGTATTAAATAATTACATAATTAACATTTATATTCAAATAAATGAAAATTTCATATTATAACATATATATATTTTTCGATATATATATATATATATATATCGATAAATAAATTCTTCTCATTCTTATCCATCGGTAATTCAAAGATTTCGCTTGCATAGTTATAGTTAAAAGATTTCAAAAATCATTTCATTCATTTTTTTTGAAAATATTTTGTTCTCTGTAACTTAAGCTCTGATACCAATCTGTAACACCCCCATTTTTATATATCTCAGCGGAAGGGTCATTTGGGGTGCTACGTCATAATATAACAACTCAAGCATAGAAAACGACTCAAAAAGAGACGTTTTTAAATACATTCATTCGAAATAAAAGTTTACATCATAGGTCCCAAATTGTTTCATAATTCATACAACATTTTTGCAAATCATCTTCGAATGACTTTTATTTAATGGGCCTTCAAAACATTTAGGTTCCCATAAGCGACAACCAAAATCTCCATCGCCGAATTACCTTCAAGAACCTGAGATAAAACATGCTAAAAGTCAACAATAATGTTGAGTGAATCAATAGAGTTTATATATATATATAAACAATAATTTTTTTTCCAACATAACTATCATTTCTCAAAATTCATCAGGAAATAACGATGTGGATCAGACAAAGTTATAGGGGGATTATTATAAGCCTCATGACATCGAACCTTACCATATAATCAAAATAATGCCCACTATACACCCTCGCTATGAGTGCATATTATTCTCTATACAATGCATCCGTGGTGTCATTTTCCCGACACAAGACGATAGCTAGTCGTCACGGATTGGAGGTGGTAGCCTCCAAATAGTACTATTCCATGTATAAGCGTATGCCATTACCCGGCAATTAACAATTCATGATTTCCGCGGGTCTTTTATCTAGCGAGTTAAGCTAACTTATAATAATCAAGGCTACTAGCATACATTCGGGTCCCTTGTGTTCTATTTTTAAAAACAAGCATGTTATCCCCCTCGCGGGTTTATAAAACAATTAAAGTATAAAAATGCGAGGCTATGAACTCACTTAGTGATGTCGGAAGGGAATAGCGGTGAAATGAAAAACTTCGAGAGTAGGCACGTCAATCAACCAAGACCTATACAAATTGTAATGGGTCTTAGGTTTCTAGTCGAAAAAAATCAATGATAATTCATAAATTAAATAAGTATATGTATACATGTAGTTTATATGATGATCATGCTCTTGCAATATATTTACTTCACACTTAGAGTTTTCTAGGTTTTTAGTTTGTTTTATTATTAGCCCACTTATTCATATTATTCAATTTAGTCCAAAAAGCCCAATAGGCCCATTAAGCAAGCCCATTAAGTTATTAAGTTGATATTATCACTCAATGTATGCTTTATTGGCATAATTTTAATATTCATGCATTTTTGCATTCATATTTCATTCATGCTTCTTTGGCATTTTAACTTTTAATTTACTAAGAACAGAAAAAATTCGTTTTAAAGAATCAAGTTACAAAATTTGAGCTTTTTCTAAAAACATCGATTGACTTAGTTGAATTGAAATGAGCACGTATGATTAGGCGGATTAAAAGCTAATGGGAGAAAAAATCACAAGTTACTCATATAAGCTTTAGAAGAATCTTGCTCAGCACATAAACTTATATTTAACTCTATCATTTCTTGTTCTTCACCTCGTGAAAGCTTAGCTTACAATTAAGGAACTAGCTAGGGCTCAACACGCCCGATTGAGTCAAAAATTATTCTCATTCTACCCATTGGGAAAGTCGAAACTGTGACAAAACGCTTATTTTATTTTTGAAAATTCTTAAATTTTTCATTTTTTTGGTATTTTTGCAAAAATTAGGTGGTAAAAACGGGATTACGTGATAACAACGGCTGCAGGATAAATCAAATCGAAGACCCCCCCCATACTAGAACTAAACATCGTCCTCGATGTTTTGAAAGGGGCACCTACGTAAATCTAAGGTCGTTTATTAAGTGTGCCAAAAGATAAAACGTTAGTCGATTAGATTTGGATACTGGATTCCCTAAATGAAGCTGAGGATGTGAAACTCTTGACAAAAATACAAGCACGAGAGTTCTTCACAATCCGGGCATCCCTGCGACAATTACAAACTCGAAACACGGGTAATAGAAAGGCGAGCTTCCACACACAGAAAACACTTATTTATTTTTTACACAATACTAGATAAGCATGGGGTGCCTCCCACGAAGCGCTGTGTTTAAGGTCGCCTATGCTTGACCGTCACCTGAATTTATTGGAACCATTAGGCGTATGTTTGGAGATCTCTGAGGGACTAACAATTGTGGTACGTCCTCCTCCAAAGTAATGCTTTAAACGATGGGACCATTCACTTTTGAAATTTGGCCCGGAGTTTTGAGATAACTCGATTGGCTTGGCCATATGGAAAAACTTGGGTTACAGTGAATGGTCCTGACCAACGGGTCTTAAGCTTGCCCGAGAAAATCTTTAATCTAGAGTTAAAGAGGAGGACTCGATCGCCGACGTTGAAAACGCGATTTTTGATCTTGGAGTCGTGAATCCTCTTTGTCTTTTCTTTATAGATCAAAGAGTTCTCATAAGCTTCATCACGGAGCTCATTAAGTTCATTCAGTTGACTTTCTTCTTGTCACCAGCGGTTTTCAGGTCAAAGTTTGTATGTTTTAAGGCCCAGTAGGCCTTGTGTTCAAGCTCAATTGGCAGATGGCAGGCTTTTCCGTAAACCAGCTTATATGGAGTACACCCAATTGGTGTTTTGTAAGCGGTGCGGAAAGCCCATAAAGCATCATCGAGCTTATCTGACCAAAAGGTACGGTTTTCGCCCACGGTCCTTTCAAGAATTCGTTTCAAACCACGATTGGATACCTCAACTTGTCCACTTGTTTGTGGATGATACGCGGTGGAGAGACGATGAGTGACTCCGTATTTAAGCATGACCTTTGCAAATTGGTCATTGCCAAAAATGGGTTCGCGGATCACTTATGATTGCACGAGGGGCACCGAATCTGGCGAAGAGAGATTTAAGAAATTTACAAACAACTCGGGCGTCATTGGTGGGGAGCGCTTTTGCTTCAACCCATTTTGATAAATAATCAACGGCCACGAGGATGTATTTGTTGCCTTTGGATGATGGGAATGGCCCCATAAAATCAATGCCCCAGACGTCAAAGATTTCACAAACTTGGATGGAATTTTGTGGCATCTCATCCCGTTGTGAAATTTTTCCTTGTCGCTGGCATGAGTTACAGTTTTTAACCAACTCATGGGCATCTTTGTAAATAGTGGGCCAAAAGAATCCGGAATCGAAGACTTTTCTTGCTGTGTAGTTAGCACCGTGATGTCCACCGGTGGGACCATCGTGGCAACCAAACCGTGTGGTTGTCATGGGATTCCTTGCCAAATTCACAAGCTCGAATAACTTGATCCGCACAGATTTTAAAAGGAGAGGGGTCTTCCCAGAAATAATGCTTCAGTCTTATGAAGAATTTTCTTTTCTGCCTGGGTTGACATCCCTTTGATCACGAAATTTCCAGCATGGTAGTTTGCCGATGTCAGCAAACATGGTCGGTATTAGCATCAAGAGAAGCAATCGAACTAAGAGTTTCAAGAGGAAACTTTTCATTTATCTCCTTTGGATCGAGCTTATTCTCGTGAGGGTTCTCTAATCGTGATAGATGATCAGCCGCTAGGTTCTCAGCTCCTTTTGTGTCAACTACATCAAAGTCGAACTCTTGAAGGAGCAGAACCCATCGGAGCAATCTCGCCTTAGAATCTTTTCAGCAAAGAGTATTTGTTTTTTTCGGGCCGGACATGATCCGTCATACACAGTGCCCATTTGTTCATTGATAAGGTAAGATCGGAATTTTTTGAATGCGTACACCACGGCTAACATTTCTTTTTCTGTCGTGGTGTAACGTGATTCCGCCTCATTCATAGTTTTACTTGCATAATGTATAGGCCGGAAATGTTTCTCATGACGTTGCCCCTAAGAATGCACACCAAGGCCGAAAATTCGCCTTGCATCTTTTTTTTTATTTTAAAAAACATTTTTTTTTATGTTTTTTCATTATTTTCATTTTTTTTATTTTTCAACACACTTTTTTTTTATCACCACCATTATTTTTTTAGCACATAGTTCAAATGGTTCATCCAGTCTGGGGCCCAATAGGATTGGAGCCCTCGGTTAGATTCTTTTTTGAGAGTGTTAAATGATTCAATACACTCTTTGGAACAAAATAAAACGGAGTCTCTTTTTTCAAGCCAAATGGGTCAAAGGAGGGCTAATTTTTGAGAAATTTGATGAATCTTCTGTAAAACCCGGCATGCCCAAGAAAACTACGGACACCTTTTACAGTAGTCGGGTGAGGGAGCTTGGCGATAACGTCAATCTTAGCTCGATCGACCTCAATTCCTGATTGGAGATTTTATGTCCAAGAACAATGCCTTCTTAACACATGAAATGGTCTTTTCTCCCAGTTTAGAGCTAAATGGTGTCTTCACAACCGCTTAAGCATTCTTTTCCAAATGGGTTAGGCATGTAGAGAAAGAACTTCCAAAAACCGAAAAGTCATCCATAAATACTTCCATCGTTTTTTCGATCATATCATGGAAGATTGCCATCATACATCTCTGGAACGTGCCTGGTGCATTGCAGAGGCCAAAGGGCATGCGGCGGTAGGCAAAAGTTCCGTATGGGCAAGTAAATGTGGTCTTTTCCTGGATCATTTGGGTCGATGGGGTATTTGGGATATCCTGAGAAACCATCGAGAAACATAGTATTCGTTTCCCGCAAGCCTCTCGAGCATTTGGTTCCATGAAGGGTAGTGGGGAAAGTGGTCTTTGGGTGGCCATCATTCAACTTTCGGTAGTCAATGCATACCCCGCCTCATCCCGTAACTAACGTGTTGGATCAACTTCATTTTTCTCATTCTCAACTACGTTAAACCACCTTTCTTTGGTACACAGTGTACCGGCTTACCAGGGACTATCGAGTATTAGGGCTAAATTACTCCAGCTGTTAAGATGTTTTATCAACTTCTTTTTTTATGACATACAGTGATTTTTTGGGTTATACCGTCTCTGATGTTGGACCGCTGGTGTGTAGTCCTCTTCCATTAGAATTTTGTGAGTACAAAATTCCGGGTTAATACCCTTGATATCGGAGAGTTTCCAAGCGATGGCTCGCTTGTGGGACTGCAACACCTTTATGAGAGCGGCTTTCTCCCCGACGCTCAAATCTTTAGCAATTATGACTGGTAACTTGTTGTTACCCTCCAAAAATGCATATTCGAGGGGTTTGGGGGGGGAGGTATGTCCTTGAGGTCAACCTCGGGGGGGTTTCATCAATTGATGTTTCATCGGGTTTGGCTTCACAAATCTTAAGTTCTTTTCTAACCTCAGGAAAATAATTTGCATGGTTAGGAAGTGGTGATAAGGGCTCACTATTTAGGATAGCTTCGAGGAGAAGAATGTCCTTCTCAAGATCACATTCGGCATCATCAATTCCTGATTTATACGAAGTATCAGAAAGTTCAGCCTCGATTTCTTCAAGAATGAAATCACTACCCTCGAATGGAGATGGGTGTGGGAGAAGTGCGTATCAACAATAGGGTTCAAAGAGTAGGGAGTGAGAATTTCCATTTGCTGATAATTCTGAGAAACCTCAGAAAAATCTCTTGAGAATATTCCTCACAAGCTATATCAATAAAGTCGACCTTGTTAATAAAAAAAACTGATTCCATGGCATTGTAGGAGAAATTTTTCGTATCTCCTACTTTGAAAGTCACGGATTGGTCATCATGTCTTAAGGTCATCTCTTCACCGTGAACATCGATCAAGGCTCTTGCCGTTCTTAGAAATGGTCTTCCTAAAATCAAAGGGACTCTAGGGTCGGCATCATAGTTAACTACCACAAAATCGGCTGGAAAGTAGAAGGTTCAATCTTCACAAAAAATTTTCGCTATGCCGGTGGGAGAGGAAGTTGATCGGTCGGCATAACTCGAGTAAAAGAACTACCATCTAGTTTTGGTCAGTCTTGGAGATTAAGCTTTTCAAAAACGGAGGAGTTGCATTAGATTGATGCTCGCTCGAGATGGCTGCGTGCGCTAAGCATTCATCTAACTCTGGAAAATCACACGGTATCAGAAATCTACCCGGGTCTCCTAATTTTTCTGGAAATGTCTTTAGGATGACTGCCGAGCAATTTTCATTAACCGGTGTTTTGGTTAATTCCAAGATCTTGTCTTTGTTATTCAAAAGCTTTCTGAACATCGGTGCAAACTTAGGCATGTGCAGGAGAGCATCCGCGAAGCTTAGCTCGAAGTGGAGATTCCGAAAAATTTCCATAAATTTCAAAGCTAAAAGGTCGTCCTTTTCGCGGACTTTTTCCTTGGTTACCCTAGATGGATATGGTAAAGTCGTTTTGGCTCTAGGCATAACAACTGGTTCATCAATTTGGACTATCGGAGGTTGGACGTCGTTGGTACTTTCGTTAGGAAGTACCGTGTCCTTTGTTACCTCGGTTTCAACTTCCACCACCGGAGGTGGAATTTGAGGTCCATCATATGAAACACCGCTTCTAGTGGTGATTGCTTTCAATTCACCCTTCGGGTTAGCAATGGTGTTGCTAGGAAGAGAACCCGAACTTGAAGTAGAAGCTTGGTTGGAATTTACGATTTTGGTGAGCAAGTCGGTTATGTTGGACATTTGGTTTTGCATATTTTGCATAACCGCATCATTAGCCTTGACATAGCTCTCAAAATCAGTTTTGGATACACCCGAAGCTTGATGAGCTGGAGCTTGGTAAGCTGGGTGTTGATTAACCGGGGGTTGATACATTGGAGCTTGCTGTTGAACCTATTGGGGTCGTTGGATTTGACCCTGGTTATAGCCATTCCCACGGTTTTGGTTTTGGTTCCAACGATTTTGATTGTTGGCTTGGTTGTTGTGTTGCATGGGAGGAAAACCGGGTGGTCTGATTTGGTTTGCCATTGGTGGCGGACGGTAACCGGAATTTCCTTGGTTGAAATTTGCTGCGGCAGCTTGTTTGTGGTCCCCCCCTGGCCCCCCCCGGGGGGCGCCCCGGGCCAGCTTGCGAGACGTATTTCTTGGATGTCTATCTCGGTAATTGTTGCTATCGGTAGCCGGACACATTATGATATATGAGTGGGCACCACCGCAGGGGTAACACAACTTTGCTCAACCGCTTTTACGGGAGCGGGAGCTGGAACTGGAGATATCTGCTTATCGAGAAGTAGAGCTCTAACCATGTCTTTCAATTCAGCAACATCGGGAGATACTCCGGAGGTGGAAGTGCTCGTACTCACTTTAGCAATAATGGCTTTGCTTCGGGAGTGACGAACTTTGCGATTTTTTTTTAGACTTGCTCTTATGATGACCTTGACAATACGCGGGCCTTTTGTCCAAAAAATTACCACCTGCGGCGGAGTTCATATAGAGTCTTGATCATTAACATTTATAGGATTGTAAAAAAAAAAAAACAATAAAAAAAATTCGTATCAAGTTGGTGAAGCTGAGAATCCTATGAATGTGGAAATGCTCGGAGAAGATCTTTGAATCGATCCCACGCCTCCTAAAGGACTCATCAACTCCTTTTGTTTGAAATTAGTATTTCGCTTCCCGAAGATTTGTCGTTTTAGAAGGTGGGAAAAACTGGTTGATGAATTTAGCAACTAGGTCATCCCATGTCTGAATTGATCGAGGGGGTTCTTTTTCAAGCCATATCCGGGCTGACCCCTCGAGAGAGAGATAAGGAAAAAGCCTATCAACTTAATTGTATGTGGTCGGGGATATTAGGAATCTCAAAGTAGAGGTGAATTTATGAACGTAAACGGATGTGGGCAATGTGGGTCCTCTTTGTCATGTCCCAAAGACTGCTTGTTAATGGACCAAGAGTTAGACAACCCATGCTTGATATCAAAATTTGCTGCTTCAATTTCAGGATACATACAATTGCGTCTCGTATCCCTCGGTGAGGAGACTTGGAGCAATTCTGCTCATAGTACGATTATCAGCCATCGTATAAACTAGGGGAAGCTTCATCAAGATTCGGAGGAACTTGTTGGTTGATGAGTTGTTGTTGACCGTAGAGACGAGCTTGAGAAGGATGTGCGCATGACCACATAAAATAGAGCAACAAGAAGAGTATTTTTGGTATTTTTTTTTAGTTTATTCACATATCGATTTTTAAACGGACAGCGAACCTAAAAACTAGACAACTTGAAGCCAATATAATCAGAATACTTCCGGTAGCCTCCCAAAAAAGCTCAATACAATCAGGTGAGCGGTGGGCTAGGAATAGCGCGAAGCTTATTTCTCCTTTGGGTCGTTAGTTCCTTGGAACAACCCTCCTTTATACCACTTTATAGTTTGTATTTCTTTTATGAGATGAGCCGTTACCTTGTAAAACGACACATTGGTAAGTTTTAAATCTTTGATTAGAGACCCTTGGGAAAGTTGTACTGGCTTCCACACGTTAGGAACAATTTGATATAATTTGGAGTTTTTTCATTTTATTTATATATTTTTTTATGGACAATTTTTTTATATTTTTGATTTTTCTTTGGCTTTTGTATGATAATTATACTAAAAAAATTAAAAAAATATTTTTGTACTTTTTTTTTTTTTTTTTTAGAAAATATTCACAGATTCAACACAAACTGTCAAACGTAACGATATTCTTGCTTAGCCTCCCCGGCAGCGGCGCCAAAATTTGATTCGCGGGTTCTTACACCTTTTTATATATAAATAAACATAAACATATATAAATATATAACAAGGATCAGGACCCACAAAATCAAAGAAACCGGAAGCAGTATAGGGTGTTCCCGGGTCGTTATGTCCCAACGAGGCTAGAGATGGAGAATCGCAAGACGATTGATGATTTGTAATTGAATGTCACAAGGAATGATTGGGCACAAAAACTGATAAAAATAAGCAAAAGCACATAAAAATAGCAAAGAGAAAAAGCTGGAACAAAAACAAAAGCTAGAAATGGCAAAAACACTTAAAACTTTTACACTAAGACACAAATAAGCTCAAATAAACTTAAGGACGAGACAAAAAATCAAGCAAATACAATAAAGCAATTAAACTAATTAAACAAAAGAAACACAGCAGTATAACAACAAGTACTAACCTAGTTTTAACTACCAGTATAACTTGGGAGTTAGTACTGCTTAGGTACTAAAGTTAGTAACTGTTAGCTTAAGGTTAGCTTACTGCTAGGGTGTAACAAGACTTAAAGAAATAATAAATAAGCAAACAAGCTAAAACAGAAGATCACCTAACCTTAATAAGCACTTAGTAATAGGAATAAGCAACTAGAATAAACTAAAATGATAAATAAGCTAAAAAGCTACAAACTGATACACTATTGAAAATATTTTATGTTATTCGAAATTTCAGATATCATTAACTTCAAGATTATTTTATACACATTGTGTTTGTCATAGTGTAAATTTGGTGATTTGTAATATGAATAATTCTATCTAATTCCCCATCTATATGCATTAAGAACAACAAATCCGATCTAATGGAAAGTGCCTCGGTTCATAATTTCGTTGAGGTCTCCTAGAGACATGATAAGCAACAATGAGGTGGATTAAGATGCTGAAAAAGTCAATGAGCCAAAAGGGTTTATAGAAACCGGAGCTGGTTAGAAAGTTTCCTGGTGCATTGCAACCGAATGCTGCATAACTAACACACCCGCAAAGGACATATAACATGGTGGTCGTTGTGACCCCGATTATTGATGCTTTTTTCATGACATTGTTTTCTGGTGGATACGATTTTAATGTGTCATGCATATTTAATTATTTAAGAAACGCACTATTGTAATCTATCTCTAAAATATCTAAATGCACCTTTGAGACATGTATTTTGACTTGAAAGTTAATATTTAGATGACCGAATATGGCAATAAGATTAATTTTAAGTAGTTTTACAATTATGTTCTTATCAAAATAATCTGACGTTATAGTGTATATTTGACCCGTCGAAAATAGTGTAATCTAATTCAAACGTTCTCTTTCACAAATCACGTATTGTAGATGTATTAAATCACTTAACAAATGAGCAAGAAAGAAAGTTTAGAGAGAAAAAGTGGGTTGTAGCACTTAGAGAGAGAAAGAAAAAGAAAAAGTATTATGTGAAAGAACCAAATGAACAACCAACCCTCTCCAAGGTGTGGAGAGGGGTATTTATACCTTGCTTGGGCCGGTCACACATAAGGATGACTTATGTTGACCCGGTTAGCTTGGTAAGTTTTCAAATATTACGCTACGAGCTATTCTATAATATATTGATAGTGACCGAGTCTTTTATTGATTTTTAACAATCTCCCCCTAATGGAGGTCACTCCAATTTACAAAAACTTAAGCTCTACATTCTATGAATGTCTTCGATCTTTGCTCGTAGTCTTGTTTTCATCATCTTTATCTTGTGAATCTTAATGTAGTAATATTTGGACTTTAAGGCTTTAGCTTGTTTCTTTAACATGACTTATATGTGATCTTGAGCTTCTTGAGATCTTTAACCAAGCATAATCTCTTTTCCCCATCTTGTAATCTTTGCCTTCTTGTGATTTTATGACTTTTGGACTAACATGCTCATACTATTCTTGATGTTGAAAGCTTGTGTAACCCGGTGTTTTGAAAGGCTCAAGGCGTACTAAGGCGCAAAGGGCTTATGGAGCCTCGAGGTGAGGCGCAGATCAAGGCGCGGGCTTCATGAATATGAGTCGCATTAATTGAAGTAAATTATAATAGTTTAGGCAAAATTTTATAGATTAATGATGACTTAAATAACACTAAAATAATTAATGTATCTAAAAAATTAAATAGTTAAACCAAAAATATCAAGCAATGTATCAGATTCATGGTATGACGAGATTACGTTATCTTATGCATAAAATAGAAGGAGGAGTCTGTATGTGCACACACTTGAATTGAACGACCAAACACTCAAATTGATTGATTTATTTAGTTTCTAGGTAGTTTCTAGGTAATTTATTATTAACATATGAGGGCGATGAATGTTAAATTTGAAAAGGAAGTTTCAAAATCCGCCTCCTTTCTGAGGCGCGCCTAGGCTCAAGGCTCTAAATCCTAAGGCTCTGCGCTTTTTGTAAGCCTTGTGCATGTGCGGAGCCTCAATCTGAAAAAATCCCTAGAGCTTGAGCCTTAGAGCCTTAGAGCCTAGGTGCGCTTTTTAAAACTATGGTGTAACCATCTTTCTTAAAATTCTTTAACTTTAACACTTCGTCGCTTTATGGAGGACGTGCAGTATCATAGTAGTGGAAATTTCTTGAAATTCTTTAACTTTAATACTTCGTCACTTAAAAAAAGATGTATGGTATCAGAGTAGCGGAAGTCTTGAAACATGTACTTGAGCTTTTATGATGTCTTTACATATGTCAGTCGAGTATGAGCATGTGGCATTGACTTTGACTTGTCATCGGGTAACAGCTGCCGCCATCAGGAAATCTGCATGAATGGGTTAGTGATAAACAACATATATGGACGAAAGTGGCTTTCTCACTTTGTCGAATACGGTTGTAATAACCACGGTTCCCCGTTAATCAGTATAAATATTGCCTGTGATCAGGTAGAATTCCGAAGAATCTCCTTGACAGGGTTTCATAGCTGCACTAGCCGTTCTCATTACCGGAGTGTCTCAAAGCAGACAACACGGCAAGAGTGAATCGGTAAGTTACTATCTTCCTGATTAAGTCGTCAATTCGTGTTCAGCTTTCCTATGTTTAGATACCGTTGTGAGGCTTCCCATGGATATAAGATTGAAAATTAATTTAGGAAAATCAGTCGGTGTGTTAAGATGCGAACGGTTTTTATAACACACCAACAGTTTTATCTTTTTCAAAATTCATTTGTCAATTCATAAGCTGGACCGAATCGATATCCAGTATCACAAGTTCGATCCGTGTAGGATCTCATAAGTCACCTACCGCAGAGCTTGTTTGATGTTGGCTCTGGAAGAATTTCCATCGTCACTTTGAATACTTTAGTATCACTCTGATGTTCTAGCAATATCACAAGGATAATGCGTAAGACTCTTAAGATATTACTTGTTATCACAATGTGCGATTTAACAAATATATTATGAATTAGTGTCCTAATGAGATTTATAGATGATCTCTTTTATGGCTCTAGACTCGATATTTCACATTTGATTTTATTGATCGGAGGCTGGAGCTGATTGCCACCTTTTCGATATCAACAATATCGGAGTGAGAAAGTCAATAGAAATGCGTGTAATCTCTGTGAGTTTTGAAACAAGAGTCTTTCCGACCTTGAGTGGTTGGGGAGGGTTGTGCATTGCGTCATTGGGTCCATGACGATTATCTTTAAAACCAGACAACAGCTTAGTGTTTCTGACAGTTTATGTATTGACCTGGTTTCTGCCTAAGTATAAAGAGGGCTTCTTTCTTTTTACCCTTAATCTTAACTTTTCTTTTTAATTCTTCAACCCCTTAAATGCTTACCAAGACTTCATCACTTACACCTTGTTGGGTTTGTTCTAGTATCAGCTCTATCTTAGTCCGCATTTTTTTCCTTTTTCTCACTTTAATCCTTTTTTCATCATACCTAAGGACTTCTATTCTAACTAATGGAATGTCCCTAGGTAGATCCCTCCGGTTCTGACTGGATCATGGGAACGAATACCTAGTCTTAACCATCTTATAATTAAAATTAATTACAGATATGGTCGGTCTTTTTGTATTGTTCTTAGCCTTAAAACCATTTGTAATGCTCCCCCGCAACATGTGCATTGATATTAGAAAATGTTTAGCACATGAAGGGTGAAGCTTGCACTTGAGTCCTTAAAATCACATCTTTAGCCATATATTTTAATCACATTTTCTTCCCTTATCAAAAAATATCAAATCTCTTGATATTTTGGATATCAATTGATTCAAATATAAATGTTTTCAAGGAAAAAAATGTTCTAATTATTAACAAGCCATATTAGGAAAATTATAATGTTCCCCCTCAAGTTATGAGGGTATTATATATATAGTGTTGAGTATGTTAATTTGAAAAAAATTGAATTTATTAAAAAATTCTAGAAAATTCGTACTCAAACACTATTTATATTGCCTACTATTATCAGTCTATACTGCATATTCACATTATTCACAAGATAAGATTTTGAGATTGGACCTGACGATTAAACGTTACGCGTCATCAGTTTGTAGTCCATCTCGAGTTCCAGAGCACCAACAAATCTTTCAAGAGTCTGAATGATCCTTCTTTCCCAAATCTGCTTATCAGTCAGCTCGACCATAAGTTTCGACCTCTTTTTGTCAGTAGCCATCCACTTTCTCCTTGACATCTCCTTGTTGTATCCCAAGTCAAAATCGAGTACTTTGTGATGAAGCTTATCCTGAACTTTCTTGAGCGTCTCGTCTGAGAACTTGTACAACTCATTAGCCAGCATCACTTGTTTCTGTTTGACAAAGTCTTCATAGATAACCCCTGGTGGTTTGTGAGATGGAGTGTAGAGTTCTTTGAATTCAATTTCTAGAAAGGTCTGTTGAGGTGGAGTGATGTTAAGTTTCTTCTGGTAACTCTCTACACCAAGTTGTAAATCATCGACCCGTTTCTTGATGACGAGACTTCTTGTGAACATACAAAGAGCCATAATAAATTCAACAATATCGCTATCGGTGAGATGGAATAACTTGTATTGAACAACAAGAAGCAGCATGTCTTCAATGTCATTCAGGTGTAGATCCACTAAGTCACCTTCTTTAAACATGTATAACAGAAGGTCAGCTCTTTTTACCACAATCTCTTCTAAATGACCATATCCATGCAGTTTCTTGACACTAACACTCTTCACCCCTAGAATTTTCTTAGTAGAGTACACATTATGTTTGGAGAACTTGTTTAGCTGAGATATGTGCCAATGCTTACGCCTTTTACCCTAATGTTTGATCCCTTTCAACGCGTCTTTGTCCCACTTTGGTAGGACTCCAAAGCGTAGGAACCATGTCTTCAATTCCTTCACTCATACTGAGCTGCTTTTGTCTTCGTTATTGAAGCAGTGTACGCCCTCTCCAGTTCAGAAGATTTCAGATACTCCAGATCATTGTTGAAGAAGTAATCAGTAGCGATAGTTAGATAGCCTGAGTGACCTTGCAGAGGAAGAGGTTTAGACAGGTCAAAGGGGTAACGATCTCCTTCAGGATTGTTCTAATTAAGTTTGTCTGTCAATGCATTGAAACAATCTTGGAAGTCGTACTCTAGTTCTATGCTGCTAGAACACGTGCCTTTTAATATATTATAGGCAGGTCCTAACAAGATATCTTGAGTAAGATTATCAATTTTGAGTTGATTCAACACATACTTGGAGAAGTCAATCGGAGGGGCCATGAGGTCGTTGAATGTGAGAGGATCCTTTGTAGCATAGACCATTTGATTGAACCAAGGCTGTTCGGTTGATCAAGTACAACCTGACACTTGTTCCATTCCGGATCAGGAGTAGGCGGCCTTGGAGGTTACGTGAACCATTCTGGATTCGAAGTCTTAGCTGTCTTGGGTTTAAAAGTATCTTGTGGTTGATCATCATCATGAACCAAATCTTCACCCGCATCATCCATTACCACCTCAGCAGTAGGTTCTTCAACCGGTTCCTTTACAGGAGCAGACTTACCAGTTTTAGAGCCTTTAGATGGAGCTTTACCTTTAGGGGTTTCCTTGGTGGTGGATGGCTTCTTGGAAGACTTTGAGTCCTTGTTTCTTCTCCTCTTTGTCTTCTTACCCTGGTTTGGTCCAGCTGGAGGGTCTTCATCATCATCATCTTCATCGTCATCATGCTTTCTTTTATGATCTTTGATTGTATTAGCAACTCCCTTATCCATGGCATTTTCATCCTCTATCAAGGCTTCCATGAGAGCATGGTACAATCTATGATTAACAGGATTTCTGTTGAAGGACTTGTTTTCATGCATGCTCTGGTAGAAAGCGCTTTTTTGATCAAACTCTTTGAGAGTTGCCTTCTCTATAGACTTGATGGTAAACTTCAGCATCTTTTGCTTCTCATCTTGTTCCTTCTTAGTCTTGAGAATCTCTAAAGGACTTTTCTCAGATTCTTGTTCTAGATAAACTGTTGGTGTCTGATTCTTGGGTAACTCAAGAATTTGTTGCAGTGAATATTTCTGAATAAGATCTGCCATGTATTTCTTTAGTTCCTTTTGAAAGACATTCCCAAAACCACACACACAAACAAGTATGTGTAATTAAGAGGCGAAATCAATTATAGTATAGTAGAATATGTATTCCAAAAGTTTAAAGAGAATTTCTTTTAACCAAAGCAATTTCTAAAACTCCCGAGTCGTTTGTCCTCGGCGAAGTGTGAATAGAAAATCGGTCTAGTTTGTGATCGCGAATTTGAATAATTCAAGGTTTTAATTTGGTTTTCTATTTCTACAGCTAAAAACACATAAAACATGCAAAGGAAAATGACTAAGCAATTAAGAAATCAAACACACATAAAAAACATTAACGGGAATGTATAAAAACGCAACAAATAAGTAAGTTTCTCAAAATTAAGCCCTACGAATGTAAATTTAATTCCTAAACCTTCTAAATATTAAAAGAAAATTTTCAGGAAAAGAAATTTATATTTTTGATTTTTATTTATTTTTTTATGATTTTTTAAAGTTTTTAAACTAATTAAATGCACAAAAAATACAAAAGTTTGAAATAAAAATCCTAGAAAATTACTAAAAGTAGCTGATGATAAAAAGTTTGTAGGAAAAATCAAAGCTTTAAAGTAGCTTAACTACATAAGCCAGAAAAGCTAAGTTAAGCACTCGAAGTGCTTATTAAAAAATAGGGCCAAAAAGGTGGTAAATGGATTGTTTGTGCACCCTTGAACGTAAAAGTCCCAAGGGCGCAGTTGGTTTGGTGAGAGTGTGTAAAAGTGTTAGGGTTAAGGTTGAGGTCAGGGGTTCGAGCCCTGCTCACCCTTGGCTTCCCTATACCCTAACATTTTTTTCCTTTTTACAAAACTTTTTATTCAAACTTGTAAAACAGCTTATAATAAGGAAATTTTATAAAAGAAACTTTTTATAAAACTTAGTAAATAAGCTATAAATTAAGCTTAAAAGTCACAGATATGACTTAAAAGGTTTTTAAGCATTTTTACTAAACTAACTTAGCTAGAAAACTTGAATAAGCTCAGCCTGAGCTAAATAAGCTACAATCAACTTATAGCTAACCTAATTAACAAGTTTGATCAAGAATTAAGCAAAAAACTACAAGCCATAAGCTAAAATACAGAATTAAGCACTTTTGTATAACTGTTTTCAAAAACAGCCAAACAGGCAACTTTGAGCTTAATTTTAAGTGAGCAAATGGATCCTTATGGCTTAGTGGCTTTTACCACTAAAAAGCTTGACCTACAAACTACTTAAAACATTGATCAAAAAGTATTTTGAAATTCAAATAAGCAAAGAAAAATCCAATTGAAAAAGCTACTACAGACAGTTTACTCTATTTTTGGTTTTTATGAAAAGACAAAGTACTAATTGCAGGCTTAAAAACAGATGACTAAATAAGCTCTTAAGAACAAATTAAGCCCTATCCTATCTAGATTGGCCTATAATCTATTTGAGCACTTAATTTCAAAAGCTAATTCTAACTCTACTAGCTTATTTTTAAGATTGAAAAAGGCCTTTAAGGCTGTTTTAGCATGCTGATGCAATTGACCGTTTTTAAAACAAAACTTAAAACAACAAATGCATACCTAAATGATTTGGCTTCAACACCATTTAAAAACCAAAACAAGAGCAGTTTGAGCAACAAAAGCAGCTAGAAAAGATTTAAGCACAAATTGCTTATGAATCTGAGCTTATGACCTCAGATTCAAGCTTTCAACACACAAGCTTATCAAAAACTAGTTTAACCTAACAAAAGCCTTAAATTCTAACCTTATAAACTTAATTATGATATTTAAATTCAATTTAAAGAACCAAATGGGTATTGACAGTACTAACTGCCTTGAGCCAAACACCCCTTAAAATTTCTTAAACTTATATTTAGCTTATAAGACTGAGAAATAAAAATCAAACTTCAAATACCAGATGTTATTTAGCTTATAACAGACCTAATGGATAAATTTTCACAATCAAATAAGCAGAAACAATAAACCTTTAACTAATGCTAATATTTTTGGATTTTTCAACTGTTTTATAACAAATACTTGTAACCCCAATGTTGAGGTCCTTTCTTCAAACTTCTCTGTTAATCACCGATTGACCTTGAAGATATGACGTTTTAACGTTTATGCTTTGCCTTGTATGGTCTGTCTTGTTTTGTAATGGCTTTCGTTCATCCATGCTTTGTGGATTCTTTGATTTTGACGCTTTAACTTTTGACCTTCAAATTCTATGAGATCCGTTATCTTGCATCATCTTCTGACTTGAATCATCTTAATTTGACTTCCCCTTGATCAACTTGATGCTCTTGACCAACATGCTCATACTTTTACACTTCTTGTTTTGACATATGCGATTATAAGTCTAACATTCTCCCCATTGATGATTCTTTACTTGACTTTGAGGCTCTTGATGGTGGAGAAGATTAGATCAACTATCTTGTCAGTTGAATGATTGACTTTGAAAGCTTGAGTATGAGCATGTGGATTATGAATCCGACTTCGCTGGAAATGAGCTGCAACACCGTCGACCTAAACCTCAAATAAGACAGTTAGTAATAAAAGATGAATATGGCTTGTCATTCATCTTTGACTTGTTGCATAACCTCCGGTTACCCGTTTTATAGTATAAATACTATACATGAGATCAGGTAGATTTAAAGAATCTCCTTGACAGGGTTTCCAACTCAAATCGGTAGATCTTCTAACACAGATGATTATTAGAATTCACCATCTTCTATTCTCATTACGAAACCGTCTCAAAGCAGACAACAGTTAAGAGTGAATCCAATAGTTACTATCTTCTGATTAAGTCGTCATTCATTTACTAGAACCAAAATTAGATATCCAGTTATCACAGCTGAGTTCATAATAGAAATTTGTTTATCTGCCAAGTCACCTACCAAAAGCTTGTGAGTTGGCTCAAGCAGATTTCCAACTCACTGTGAAAACTAAGTATCACTCAGATGTTCTGGCAAGATCTCAAGGATAATGCGTAGGACTCTTTGTTACAGCATGTGAACTTTATGGTGTTCAACAAGTGTATTTTGACATTGTGTCCTAATGAGATTTATAATTTGATCTCTTCTTGGCTCTAGACTCGATTTGTGCACTTTTGGTTTTAGTAATCAGAGGCTGGAGCAGACTGCCACCTATTCAATATCAACAATCTCGGAGTGAGATGTCAATGAGATAACAGTTGTATCTCTGTGACAAAGAACAAGTTTTCTTTGAGAGAAACCCGAAGGCTGGGAAGGGTTGTGCATTGCCATCACTGGGTCCATGACTACTTTCTTCTATAATCAACAATCATCATTGTAATTTTGATGATTATGTATTGAACCCGTTTTCTGCTAAGTTGTTTGAGGGCTATCTTTCTTTATACCCTTTTAATCCATGCATTTCTATTTTCCAATCTTCAACCCCCTTCAATGCTTACCAGATGTCATTTACTAACACCTTGTTGTGATTGTTCTAAGTGGTTAGCTCAACTTAGTCGGCATTCTTCCCATATACACATTCTCTCCATATCATACCTAAAGGACCCGCTATTTCTAACTATGTGATTGTCCTTGGGTAATCCCACCGGTTCTGGTTTGGATCGTCGGACTTATTCTAACCATAACCACCTTAAGACTTCAAGAATCGTCAGATATTCATAAGTTGTTGGGTTAAGAAGATCGACCTAAAACCATTTTTCTGACCATTTATTTTTCAAATACTCCCCCTACACATGAGCCCGAGATTCACAGAAATTGTTTAGCACGATGAACGAAAGAGTTTCACTAGAAGTCTTAAAAATCCAATCGTCTATAACATATTTTAAATCACATTTTCTCCCCTTATTTTAAAAAATAAAACTCATAATATTTGAAATACCAATGATTAAAATTTGACATGAAAAAATCCATGGGGAGAAAAATTATACTACGATATTGCATGAATTCATTTTCCGGATAGCTCCCCTTCAACAGTATATGTGGGATACCAATATTTATTAAACTTGATATTGGAATGACAAATTGATATGACACCAACAATAATGTTGAAGACGGAGTGAAGCCTTATGAACAAGTATATTAATAATTGACATTATAAGATTTTCCGCCCCCCATTTTAATTTCACAAAATTGTGTTTGGATACATTAAAATTGACATTATGAGATTATACCCAACACATTAAAAGCTTTGTTTTAAAAGCTTCCCTCAGAAAATTATTCGAGGAAGGGAGTGTTGAACACACATTTTAACAAATACCACTTTATAGAAAAAAACCACAAAATATATTGTAGACAAATTTTGCCATTGAAAGTTCTTATTTGAAAAATAGGTGTTCACCGATATTAAAAACATGATTAGAAGACTTCTCTTCTATTTTAGAGTAAGAGCACTGAGGCGTACACTTCCCTGTTACATTCGAGACTGAGTTATGCATTGAAATGTACATAAGTCATAGAGAAAAATTTAGAAATGACATGTTTTGAAAGCGTTTGAAACTCTCGCTCGAACTTCATTTACACGCCGTGCGATGTTAATCAACATTTCTAGTACGTAAATGTTATCATTCCAGAGACATGTCGAGAAGATTCTTTTTGGTATTTATGAAATTTTCTAATTTTATATTTTTTTTCTAGGGTTTTAAATTTTTGTATTTTCTTTTTAAAAAATTTATAAATCAAAAATAAAGAGAGAATAAAATAAATACAAATTGATGTTTGATGGAGTCAAGCAGATTCAATTGCAGAACCTCCATTTCATCTTGGAAGTCCAACATCTCATACTGAGTCGTCGACAAGATTCTTAACCCTACTTCCCGATAAAGCTTTAGTAGACAAGTAGCTAACTGGTATTCATGTTCCGACCAAGAATAATTCAACAATACCCTTTTCAACCTGTTCCTTTATGAAGTGATATCTGAACCTGATGGGTGTGCTTGGTACGAGAATGCTGGACTGGATTGCACGAGATGGCTATGGCTGCCTTTGAGTCACAATACATAGGTATTTTATCAAAGTGGAAGCCATAATCTGTGAGCTGAGTTCTCAACCATAGAACTTGTGCGCAACACGCAGATAAAGACACATACTCGGCTTCTGCTAAAGACATTGAGGTGCAGTCCTGCTTTTTGGATGACCAGCTTACAACTTATCACCACCGTAGAAATTGTATGCCACCAGATGTACTCTTACGTGAATCGAGACGCCCGTGTGATCCGAAATAAGAAAAAAAACAAAAGGAAAAAGCAGTTAGTTCGAAACCGGTGTCCTTCGGATACCAGAGACCCATGTTAATGGAGTCTTTAAGGTACCAAAAGATCCGTTTAACCGCAGTGAGATGTTTCTCAGTCGGTTTCGCTTGATAGCGAGCACAATAACATGTTGCATGTACAATATCTGGTCTACTTGCTGTTAGGTACATGAGTGCTCCGACCATACTACGATATTCGTTTGGTCACCGGGAGTAACCACTCAATTAGCATCAAGGTGTTTTGTAGCCATTGGTGTGACCAATGCTATCACATGCGTTATACATGCTTCTTTAGTAATCTCTTGAGCATACTTAGGTAGCTTTATAAAGATACCACGAGGGGATTGGTGGATCTGAATTCCTAAAAAGAATTTCAGCTCCCATCATAGACATATCAAACTTGCTGTGCATTAGTTTTCCAAATCGTTTTGAAAGTTTTGGGTTCGTAGAACCAAAAATTATGTCATCAACGTAAATTTGCACAAGCAATATGTCTTCCCCATGTTTAGTTATGAACAAAGTTGGATCAATAGAACCTTTTGAGAATCCTTCAGATACCAGGAAGTGGAGAGTCATCATACCACGCTCTTGGTTGCTTGTTTGAGACCATAAATGCTTTCTTGAGGCGCCCCGGTAGAACTTTTGTCACGATATATGGGTCAACAAATCCATCTGGTTGGTTTACGTACACTTCTTCCTTCAGAGGTCCGTAAAGAAATGTTGTTTTAACGTCCATTTGGTACACTGTGAATGATTTGTGTGCAGCATACGCAATGAACAATCGTACAGCTTCCAACCGAGCAACTGGTGCAAATGACTCTTCGAAATCAATTCCTTCCTTTTGAGCATATCCCTTAGCCACAAGACGAGATTTTTTTGCGAATGACAGTGATTTTCGCTCATCATGTTTGTTTTCCAGATCCACTTTCTAAGTTAATGACAATTTGCAAATGGTTGTCGACTAATTCCCATACATCTAATCCAAAAAAAATAAAAAGATCAAACTGATGAAGTTCCTTCCGCATTGATTCAATCCACGCCAAATCAGCCATGGCTTCTTGATGTTTCTTTGTTTGGTTTGACTCATGGTAAGTGCGAAACATACCAATCTCACCATCTGTTTCTAGCTGACGTCTTGTTCTAACTAATTGAGAAGGATTTCCAATGACTTGTTCTAATGGATGATCTTTTGTCCAACGTTGTGCAGAAGGATGGTGTTGATAGAAAGTATGCATGTTTGACGAATCAACATGACGAGACGATGTCTCCCCTTGATCTTGTACCGGTGTACTGAAGATGTTGATAAATTCATCGTCGTCAAATTGTGCATTTTCTGTATTGGTTTCTGCTTGAGTAATGTTCTCAGGTGCAATGACAGTTGGTACTTGAGTTGGAGTTTGATGTGTTGAATGAATGTTCAATGGAGGTGGATCTACAACATCGGTTGTTGTAGAAGTGTGAGTTGTGTTACGTTGTTGACGTTTATCGAGATTATCAGCAGCAAAGTATACTAAACTTTGACACAACAGGAGAATTTTCCATTGAGTAATTCACTGACATCGACTATATGCAATTCCACTCATATGACGTTGTTACTGTCTCAACAACTTGAGAACATTTTCTATTGACTTTGTGGACCGGACTTAAACTGTCCTTGTTCAAGTACCGTTTGTCGCACATTTATGGACCGGGGTCAGAACTGACGTGATCTGACGCCATTTGAGGCAATTCGTCAAAGTTAACATGAATTGTTTCAACTATCATTCTTGTTCTCTTGTTAAATACCCTGTAAGCCTTTGACTGAGTAGAAACATTTATTTTAATTAAAAATACCCAACAAAAATACATGCATCACCTTTTTCCTTCATTTTATCAAGATTTTCACCATCTCTGACAATGTAGCAAAGAGAACCAAAGATGTGAAAGAACTTGACTGACGGTTTCCGGGCATTGATGAAGAGTTTTATTAAGAAATTCCGTGCCTTTGTCAGTTCGAACTGTTGTAACTTGAGCATGAAGTCCTCTTTGGACAAGTGTGAGGAAATCAATGAGAACTCCAGGTGTTTCGTCTTTGGACCTCAAGAAGTGAGTCCAGGTATATCGAGAGTAGTCATCAACAATTACGAGAACATATTTCTTTCCATTAATGCTTTCTACCCGCATTGGACCACATAAGTCCATGTGTAGAAGTTGTAACCGTCTTTTTGAGCTCGGGGTAGTCTTAGTGTGAAAAGACTTTCTTTTTTGCTTTCCCCAACTCACAAGAAGAACACAGATGATCTTTGACGAATTTTAATTTTGGAAGGCCATTCACAATATTATTCTTCAAAAGCAAGTTGATGGTGTCGAAGTTTTAAAGAGATAGAGACGATGCCATAACCATGCTTGAGAACGAATTGCTTTAGCCATTAAGCATAATTTGTATTGAGTTGTTGAGTTCTTACAGAGAAATGAAATACAAATTTGTGCAGGAGAACCTGTGAGAAAGCATCATTTCCCTTACAAACACGGATAATAACATGAAAGACTTCCGAAAAGCAACTTCCAAATCCGCATCACAGAATTGACCAACGGAGAATAAATTAAAATTAAGCCCTTCGACGTAATAAACCCGTTTGATGGTAATAGTTCCTTGAACCAGATCTCCATAGCCAAGAATTGGTGCAATTTGATCATTTCCAAACTGAACCGTTCCCAGAAATTTCTCTACAAAATTAGTTGGGGGGGGGTGGAGAAGTTTTTGAATTTCAGTCATGTGCTTAGAGCACCCAGAGTCGACGATGAATAGAACAATCTCGACGAGCTGCATAAGAAATTAGAAGGCAATGGAGTAATATGGATACAGTGAACACCTAGAGACATAATGATCCAACAATAATTAGTTAAGTTCTAGATGCATTTCCTAGACCCATACTAATATTTGGGTTAACATTTCCTATTTGAGACTTAGGTTTCCAATTATATCCGGGTGGTGTATACTTAGGATACCACCAACTGCATGTCTTACTAACTTGTTCATATATCTTCCTAATTATGTTTTCTAGATTTCTTGACATGGAGTCCCGTTGCAATCGGATTTTCTTACTTAATGTTGCACAATTGGTTCACATTATCTTGGGATACCTAGTAACTAACAGGCACACCATTGGTTGTCTATCCTAGAATTCATTGGCCATTGATATAATGTAGAACACGCAAATCATGATTGTCATTCAGCACACACTTTCCATAAGTAACACAGACAAAGTTAACATTCGAGGTCTTAGCATTCAAACTGTCATTACACGCAGTTACAGACGTTTTAATTAAATTGAAAACTTAAACTTCCTACGATGGTCCCTTCTACTTCTTGCTTCTCCTTGACTATTGTTAGACACGACTCTATCTTCCAGATGATTGCTCTTAAGCTGTGGCCTACTAACACTAGTTCGCGATTACCCTGTAGAGAAAGACACGCGTTTGTTAGGTTTCCTAATGTCTTGATGCAACTGAGGTGTTCTAGTTTTATTAGGCTTTGTGTGCACTTTATACAATCCTGGTGCAATCACATTTGTGTTCTTGACAATTGGCAACATATTCTGAGCAAAATCTGAGCAGAGACTGGTTTTGACAAATCATTGACACATTAAGTTTGTTAAACTGTCTTTGACTTTGAGAAATCTTTTCTTCTGCAAGAGAATTCTGAAAAAAATAGCTGGTTTACCTAAAATGGATTGTCTTTGACTTTTAAAAGCATTCGGTTGTCGAATAACCGATGATTTTTCAAACTTAGTTTCCACAGATTTTCCTTTCATCTTTTCTATGAGTTTTTTCAACTCACTTATTGCAATTCCTTTGTCATGTTAATTGAGCTTCAAGTCTGCATTTTCAAATACTGTTTCACCGTTCTTTCAGAAATACGTATTGACTGATTTTTCTTTGAAAATTTGTCATTTTTTTTATCTTTTCTTTCATTGTGTGAATCAAGTTCAAGATTAATCGCATGTTTTCCTGAAGTGCTTCCAAAACTCTTGACATAGTTTTCTACTTTTTGAAAGCTCTTTTTCAAGATGTCTACATTTTTCCCAGGTTTTCTAAGTAATCACATTCAAAATAAGTAACTTCAACCAAATCATATACACACCAAGTATATGCATTCATGTGAACAGCATAGCTAAATTCCTAAAAAGTCGATCGATTTTTCATATCAGAAAAACTGGTGTTTTTTGAGTTTTCCAGTTGAGATTGCGAGTGTCCCTTCATGTTCAAGAGATTAAAAAGTATCTCAATCAGCAACCATTTCCTCGTTCAAGCACAAGGAAAATTTCATAAGTCCGCCTTTAAGTATCGCTAAATTGGGGTCCAAAGTTTCCTTCTATTGTGTTTTAGAATGAAAAGGATCGATGTTCCAAAAATGTATCTTTGGCAATGGTTTGTTTCAAGAGACGTTCCACTCCGTCAAAAATCGTGTCAACGACTCTTTATAATCTTGAAAAGTTCTTTAAGACTTTTACACTTTTGATCCCAAGAATGGATTCATCCATTCGTTTTCCAACAAATGTTTGTTTACAAAAGACCACTTTGGAAAATTCTTAATTAAGAAGATGTAAGACTCATCTTTGACGTTTTTGGAAAATTTATGTTGTTCAGACCGACTTTTCTCGTTGTGAACGAACAAACCATAAAGATTAATCAACAGATCATAATCAAACGGTCTGATTATCGCTTATTTGATCGACTCTTTTTCAAGACGAATCGTTTCGTCAGAATCAGGGGCTAACATTAACGCAATATTATCATTATAGCAACCTATATCATACAGACGAGGACTCTCTCTTTGAGCTTTCTTGAGGAACTCAGGTTTTGCAAAACTCGTTTTACAATTATGATTAAGCATATTCATTGTTTGAACAGATTGGCCGGTTTTATATACAATATCATTGGAGTGAGATGTCTTAGTGAACAATGTATATTAATAATTGACATTATAAGTTTCCACATTTTAATTTCACAAAATGTGTTTGGATACAAAAAATTTACATTTAAGAGATCTATCTGACACATTAAAAGGCTTTGTTTTCAAAAGCCCCCCCTACACACGTGCTTCGAGATTCGAAATTGTTTAGCACATGAAGGAAAGAGTTATTGATTTTGTATGACATTAAATCCCCTTTAGCTTTTGCATAATCAATTTCCACCTTTGACGCATAATTCACATCATTATACTTATCAAGTTCCGCTTGGAACTTCTTAAGGTCTTTAAACATCAACTGATTAGTCTTAGACAGTTCATTGTTTTCTTCTTTGAAATGCTTATTTGATGATTCTAAACTTTTATTTTTAGTTTTGAAATCCTCAATTTCACCTTTTAATTTATCAACTAAAGCCTTGTTTGATGATTCCAAAAATTTATTTCGGTTTTTGCTGTCATTAATTTCACATTTTAGTTTTTGAATTAAAGAAGCAAGCAAATCACGTTCTTGATCAAGATCATCAGTATCATCCTGGTCATCCTGAGCTCTATCATTACATATATCCAATGAATCAATAGTGATTTTGGTGTCACCCTGTTCCGCCAAATATATGTGATTACTAGATTCAGGTTGATCAGGATGTTTATTTTCCATGGCAAACACATTATAGTTGTCATTATTGTTTTGTACCTTATGCATTGGCTCATCATCAAAGATTGGTCCAAAATTGTCAACTGGATCTGGAGTAACCTCTTGAATCTGTGCCATGTACATATAATGTGCTTCCAATTCCTGATCTTCAGACTCATCATCAGTATCATCTTTCCAATTAGCTTGTTCTGCATTCAACTGAACCCTAGCTTCCTCTTGTTTACACAATAACATCTTTTCCTTGTGATAAGCTGCATCCTTTACTCGTTTTGGTTTCTGACATTCCCTTGATACATGCCCATATTCCTTGCAGTTGTAACACTGAATCCCAGACTTTTGCACTACCGGAGTACCTACATTTTCCCTAGCCCCAGCAACATTAACTGCCCTCTGATTATCATACCCAGTTCCTCTGTTGATTCTTGGAGAATTATCTTGATTAGCTCGACTGGTGTTTGATGAAGTTCGAAGGTTGTTGTTGGTAGGTTTGTAGATTTTCTTGAACGAGAGAGAAATTAAAGCCATGAGTTTGTCAATCTCCTTTTCCTTTGACATTTCCTCATCTTCAGTAACCGTAGCAGGTTCTGGATCATAAGTAGGAGCAGAAGAGGTAACAATTGCTTTTCCTTTGTTTCTGGTAGATTATTGTGATCTGGTGGAGGAATATTGAGTGTTTTGAGTAGGATGGTTTTAATGATGGTAAACTGGTTGTTGTTGAGCAACAAGTGCAAGTGGATTAGCAGTACGTGCTAGTCTTTCAGCTCTTATCTCATTGACTTCATTCTGGTGTTGCTTCAGAATGTCATAAAGCTTGTGATAGGAGACAGTCTTCAGCTCTTGACTCTGCTTAACAAGTGTCACAAACCTTTGCCATTCTGGTTATAGTTGAAGTAAGAACTGGACATTCACTTGATGATTAGTAACATGACACTGATTTCTGACAAGCTCATTCATCATCTTGTAAAACCGTGAGTAATACGATTCAAGTGATTCACCATCCCGTGATGTGAATTTTCCAAACTCCCAATATAAATTGGTTTCAAGATCTTGAACATTGATTGATTCACCTTGTTTCAACCTTTCAATGGCTTTCCACATTTCACATGCATTCGGACAAGCATCAACTGTGGAGTAGATATCGTTATCTATCCCTATGAGAATGATCTGAACGGCTTCAACTTTGGCATTCAGTTGATCGCGTATGTCTTGTGAAATATTCTTATAGTTCTCCATATACCTCTTTGTAGTTGTTTCAGGACTACCTTCAACAACTGGAACTGTCTTCTCAGCCCATTGATACGTGTATGGTGGATATTGGAGACAATAGTAGATGAGTTCACTGTTAGGTTTGGTGTCAATGTATCTCTCGATTCTGGATTTCCACTAAACGTAATTACCCGGTGCTAACATTGGTGGACGATCTTTGCTACCCGCTTCCATGATAGCATTATGAAGAGCATTCGATGATTGAGTTTGCAAATTGATATTTGAATTTGACATTTTGATGAAGTTGTGAATGGATATCGGATCTTAAGTGTTATGAAGTGTTGATTGTATTGTGGTGAGAGAGAATGCAATTGACTTAATGGGATTTTACAACTCTATGAATAAAACCGAGAAGGAAAAAGTTTACTTGTCGGGATTTTACAAAATAAATAAAAAACCCGTGAAATTAAAATTGACATATTTCGCTTACTGGATTGCATATTTCGCTTCGCTAAAAGTTGCATATTTTGCTTGAATAATCAATACTTGTTTCGCTTGAAAAATCAGTACATATTTCGCTTTAGAAATTGCATATTTCGCTTGACAATTCAAAACATATTTCACTTGAAAAGTAATCCTGCATATTTCGCTTGTCTTCTAACTTATTTCGCTTAACAACTAAACTTGCATATTTCGCTTGATGTTGAACATATTTCGCTTAACAATTCTAAACATATTTCGCTTGGCCTCAATGCTGCATATTTCGCTTAAACATTGAACATATTTCGCTTCATCTGTTTAACATATTTCGCTTGTCTTTAAACGTACATATTCCGCTTAACAAATAACGTGCATATTCCGCTTGACCTGTGACATATTCCGCTCGGTGTCTCTATCTAGTGAGGACCACTTTTACTAACAAACAAGAAGTCCTTTTCTTTGGAAGCTAAAAATGTGGATCTATGTTTCTTGTGTAGAACCGGTTGGGACCACAAGTGGATAAGAAAAAAAGCAAATAAGCTCCGAAATAAGCAACCAATGAAGCTCGAAATAAGCCGAAATAATCGGGAAATAAGCTCGAAAATAAGCACAAAAATTATGAAAACTAAGAAACTAGTTGGAAGATTAAACTAAAAGAGGAACGTGACTCTTGTGACTCTTGTAAATCGAACCAATAACTCCACTTCGAGAAGAGAAAGAAAAAAATAAGCCGAATGTAATAAGCTTATAAAAAACGATCTATTAACTTATCTAGGATATGGAATTACTACAAAATAAGCTTTTGAACTAGTATAGCAAAGAGGATATAAGCAAAACCAACCAATAAGCCTTCAAGAAAATGAGACGTGAGCTTATTGGCAAAATAAGCCACGAAAGAGCTTATTAAACCATAAGAATCGAACACTAAACACCCCTTGGCGAGTGATACCACATGTTAGTCTTATAAAATCCTTTCACAACTAATAAGCAAACTCGAATAAGCTATATTGAGCCGGCAATAAGAAGAAAAGAAAAGAAGAAAAAGGAACTAGGAATATTAGATTAGAGAGAGAATTGGTGGATTACAAGTGTTAGAAATGTAACCAACACCCTCTCCATATGAGGAGAGGGTTTCTTTTATACCCAAGCCTTCTAGTAGGCGAATGGGCTTTTCAACTTGGGTCGGGCTTAGATAAACTTAGGCTTTGAGCCCGATACACTGACAATATTAGATTACAATCCAAGCCCGTTGAACCCGACTAGCCTATTACAATACAAGACCTAGTTTAACTTTATAATACCGATAACATTCTTGTTTGACTTAATATAATTAAGGCTAACAATCTTACACTACCAACTAACAATCAAACACCAATCAATGCAATCATGGTCACAAGTCTACGTGTGTGATGCCTTTATAATTATGTTGGCCACCATAATTATAATTGCATCCTTTCACACGTATACTTACTTCCAAGACTACACCTCTCAATGATAACGCACATATAAGCACATATACCACATTGCACATCTTAAACCACTCCAATATAACACAAAAAGGATGCTCCATCAAAGAAATACTTACTTATATAAAGATAAAATCGAAACGACATAAAGGAACAAAAGTCTCGCAGCGCCTCCAAAATACAAAATATCCGAAAGAAATAATCAATAGCATCGTGACGAGGTAAAAGACGGAATAAACTTTTGCTGGGCCTCGCTTAGGTTTGACTTTGCCTTCACAAGAGTCACCCGACTCCGCGGGTCCATGCCTACTACGAGCATTCAACAAGTGATCAACTACCCTATCTCCTTTAGTTCCATAAGAGGCTAATTCTCAATTGGATCCTCTTTTGGATCTCTATAGCATTTAAGTCCAATTAGGAAAATGGTTCCCCAACGAAACTTCTTACGGATAAGGGAGACATAGCTATAAATAGTAAGGAAACAATATATACCATATTAGGTAATAGTAGACAAAATAACTAAATAAAAGTTAGACAAAATAAGATAATAAAAGCTATATAAGTAAGGGAAATCAAAATAGTTATAATACTAAACACTTAAGCCCTAGAATGCGTCTATATGAAAGACTCCTAGGTTATAGTCTAGGTCAAACCACCTACTTTTCTATAACCAATGGCTCTGATACCAATCTGTCACACCCCGCCAAGGCAGAAACACGAGGCGTAACTTCATGGATATCATCACAACACAATGGTGTCAACAATAGAGAATCACTACATGCATAACTAAATATAAAAGACACGATGTGTCATGACAATACCGAAAACAAAGGAACGACATCTTGTATTAATTAAAAGGGGTCTCATCAATACAAAGACAATGTCTTGCAAACCTATTAAAAACCAATAACATTTAAGAATTCATGCAAACAATTATGAAACGAAATCAAATGAGAACTTCCAATGCCATCCTAATGGTCTCTCTAGCCACTTTTATTAACTTCAACACCTTCATAACGATCACCTGAAAATGATGCTTAAAACGTCAAGACAATAGTTAGTGAGAGTCATAGGTTTTATGACACCAATACAAGATTTAAATCAATTATAGTAATTATAAAAAAATGAAACATGGCAGGACAATTAAGCTGGCTATTATACTTGATAACATGCATTCAACTAACAATCACCATTGGGACAGAATGTGTCCCTCGATCCAAACCACAAAATTCATCACATAGTGATGGAGAGGAATGATATCCCCAATCCCAGACTCTTGGTACCGTATCTATGCAATATCATACCCACACAAAGTAAGCAAAACCTCATACCCACAAAGTAGGAGAAAACCAATCTCAAACTAAATCACTAGGAGACGATCACGCTCCATGGATGTCATACGACATGCAACACATAAACATATAATAGCTACATAAAAGTCCATGCATCAATTATAACACATAATCACAGTAATTAAAATAATTCAAAACATTTTTTGCATCATTTCCATCCCAAGAAAACATAGTAAAATGGGACTATGAAACTCACCTGATTGCTCAACTTACTTGACAAGATCTTGCACACAATCTAATCATAACAAAACACAAGTTACACTCGGTTAGGCTAATGCCCAAGCCAATGTAACAATCACATGATGGACTTCTAAACTTTACACTAAGTTTATGATCCTTTATACACATCTCCTAAATCATTTTTAGACACTTTATGACCTTATTCATTAACTTCCACTTTTATAGTTTCTGGATGAATTTTGTAGTCAGTTTATGACCACAAATAAAATACTTAAACATCTAATTGATGGTTCTAATTACATTACCTAGCTCCCCAATGAGTTGTAAGCTACTGTGATTTTTTAGAAAAAATAATATTAAGTGAAACTATTTTATAAAAATTCATCTTTACAAAGTACTCAGATTCGGACCTGAACGCACACCAAAACGTTTGACATTCTTAAAAATACTTAGAAAATGTTTTATCGCTATCCATTCAAACTGGAGTTAATAGACACCTAAAATATGATCTCTGATTTTTGGCTAACTCTAATTTGAATTTTAAGTAGGGGTTTTACTCCCCGAAATCAGTCTAAAATCTGACCCGAATTTACTGCTTTGACAACTCTTCTCACGAAAATCATTAGACAAACTTACTGACCTCAAATTCAATCGTGGCTGGACTTTTCAGAAACTAGACTCTCCGAACTTATCAATAGACATAAGATTCATAAAGAAAAATGACTCGAAAAAACTCACCCCTTTTTATATATCTAAATAAATACAAACACACAACAAGGGACGAAATCTCGCGAGACCAATGAAACCGGAAGCAGTATAGAGTGTTCCCGGGTCATTATGTCCCAACGAGGCTAAAATGGAAAATCAAAAGACGATTGATGATTGATGTTTGAATATGACAAGGATGTGAATATGATTGGATACTAAACCTAATAGGCAAATGAACACAAAGATAATCAAGGAACATAAGCTAGAACAAGCATAAAAGCTAGAAATAGCAAAAACACTTAAAACTTTTACACAAAGGCACAAATAAGCTCAAATAAGCTTAAGACAAATCAAATAAGCTAAACTAAACAAGAGAAACACAGCAGTACTAACAACAGTACTAACAGTATTAACTACCAGTACTAACTTAGAGTTAGTACTGCTAGCTTTAAGTTAGTACTGTTAGCTTAAGGTTAGTACTGCTAGCCTTAACAAAACACAATTAAACAAGAAATAAGCAAATAAGCTAAAACAGAAGGTTAACTACCCAAAATAAGCACTTAAGCATAAGAATAAGCAACCAGAATAGACTATAATGATAAATAAGCTAGAAAACTAAAACTGATAAACTCTTAAAATTATTTTGAAAAGGCAAATAAGTTCTACTGAAGACAGTAAACTAAAATAGGCTTAATCTACTCTAAAAAGCTAAACCAATCTTAAATAAGTAGAAACAATAAGCTAATAAGCAGAAATGGACTAACAGTACTAACAGTACTAACTAACAGTACTAACTTGGAGTTAGTACTGGTAGCTTTAAGTTAGTACTGTTCCAAAAGTGAGCTAGCAGTACTAACTCTAAGTTAGTACTGCTAGTTGAAAATACCCCTGAAAGTTTTCAAGAATCATTTTTCTTTTTATATTAATTAAAAACAGATTATCAAATGACAAAATAAGACATTTTTAAGCAGACTTCAAATAAGAATAAGCACTTAAATAAGCTGAAATGGCCTAGCAGTGTTAACTCAATACTAACAGTTTTATCAAATGATCTAACAGTACTAAGTAAGAAAGTTACACAAATCACTTTTACACTAACAACTCAGCAAGATAAGCACATTAAGCAGTTCTGTAGTAAATAAGGAAAACAAGAAAAAGAGTGACTTACAATACCCTTGCTCAAAACAGGGTCAAACAATGAATCTACAAGCTCTAGCTTGCATAAAACAAGCTAGTAGTGTCCATAAGCCCATCCAGAACTGGCTTATCATCCATAAAATAAGCTGTGGTGTATTTGAGAGTGATTTTTAGTGATTTTCTCTTAACTACTTAACTTTTTATTTTTACTTAATGAAAACAGCTTATAAATAAGCTGTGTTGAGAGCTTTACAACAACACAATTAAGAAACTTAGCACTTGGAATTGTAAATTGACTTGAAAACTTAAATTTGCATTAAAACTTGAAAATGTTACAAAGCTGAAAGTAAAAGCTGTAAATAACTGAAAATAAGCTAAGTTATATTAAAAATTAGAAACTAAAAACTAACTTTTCTCTAACATTACAAAAGACTCTATTTATAGCCGAACTCTTCTACTCTTGGACTTGCAGCTTGTGTTTCTTTTGTGAGAGCTTCAACCAAGTGTGCTTGTTGTGTGAGGGGATTTTTAAATCAAATCCCAGCTTTCAATTTCTTTTGTGCTTCTTTTGAGGCAATCACAACCATCGAAATGCTTAGAAAGGGTGAGGGATTGCCAACATGGCATTTATACAACTGGGGGGGTTGGTAGTAGGGTGGATAAAATGATTTTGGCTAGGGTGTTGAGTGGTTTTGTAGGGAAGAAAGTATGGGACGACATCCAAATTGTACTTGGGTTTTTGTTGGGGCGGGAAAGAAGGCTTTTGGGGAAGTAGGCAACTTTGGTCCCCTCAAGTTGTATAACTTGAATGCAATCTTTGCCTGGTTTGCAATTTTGACCCTTGTCTTTTAATTTTTGTGTAATACAACTTGAGGCTTGGCAGTTTTAGTCCCTCAAGTTATATTTTCCTCACTTGGCTGACTTTTGACTTTGACTTGACTTGGTCTTTTCCACTTCGTGCTCGGTTTTGTTTGTTTTTGGCTTTCTTTTTGTCCTTTTCTTGAATATCCGTTCCTGCACAATACAAATGCAAACATACAAATACAATGTATTTTTGGTACATTTTTAGTCTTTTAAGTCCGTTTTTAATGGAAAGTGGTATGTGTAATTAAGCACATACCAAAATCCCCCATACTAAGGTATTGTCGTGTCCTCACGCAATGTTATGAAGTAAACACTATAGAAAACCAAGAATCTTGATCCCCCTCGACTAATTACCTTGAAAAGTAGCAAAGCGTTCGTCAAGGGGAACTAAAAGAATCAATAGCTTCGACAAGTCCTGTTTTCACCAAAAAAATTTATATGTACACTAACTATCCCTAATATTTTTGGATTTTCCTTTTTCTTTTCTTGACTGCCTGTTTGACTTCCTTTATTTTATAAACACTGGGATCATAGAATGAGAAGCGTCCATAGAATAATCTACGGATGTCCTGACGGATAAATTCATCGTCCCCGATTTTTCACTAGATCCAAACCAAGCAATTAAACAAGATCATTTGTCAATATAAGTCTAAATGTTAAGCACTCATACTTATGACTTGTGAACTTTTAACTCCCAACATGGATATATGATTTAAATGTGTGTACTCATTTCAACTCAACCATAGAGTGATTTAAATGTTGCATTTTATCTTTCAAATTACTAAGAACAGAAAAACTTCGCTTTAAAGAATCAAGTTACAAATTTGAAGCTTTTTCTAAA
>BQNB010003088.1:62725-117985 GCA_026074375.1 Tanacetum coccineum | reverse complement strand
CGTTAAGTTATCATGCATATCTATTCCTAAAATAACTCATGCATATCACTTAAGCAGTACTAACTATATATGCTAGCAGTATCAACTTACTACTAACAGTACTAACTCTACTACCATTTTGTACTGGCAGTACTAACTATACCTGACAGTACTAACTATTACAACTAGCAGTACTAATGACTTAGTTTATATTCTTCAATCTTCAAAGTCTTCAATAGCAGTACTAATCTTCACATAGCAGTACTAAGTCCTTATAGCAGTATAAACTTGTAGAAGCCCTTAATTCCTAACACATTATTTTTGTGTTTTTGTATTTTATGAAATCAAGTAAATCTATGGTTTGAGATGTTGGTTCGTTTAATTATTAATTAAACTAACTAATATCTAATCTACTGGTGATAACTTTATGATAATTAAATGTATTTACTTAATCATGCATTACTTATCAGATTACTTCTCCTAATCTTGTTGCCTTGTCACACTTGTGATGATTTGTGTAAGTATTTCCTAAGTCATGAACGGATTACACGAACCCGCCATCTTTTTAATATTCTATTAAGGCAACGCACAAGTAAGGTAGTATGGAGACTATTACAAGGCCCCTAAGAGTATATTAAATGCTTGTGAAATATCTTAAGAGGGATCAACCATATAAGGGGGTAAGGTAGTATGACGACTGTTACCCGATGGTATCCTTCCTACGCACTCGCGTTTCCTTAGACGTCTCTACATCGATACAAACAAAAGCTGGTTTTCTAAAGCCTAACGTGCACATTCATCAACAAGAAGTTAAGATCAAATATTTAATACTTTTTAGCGTCATTTTATCCCCTAAATTACTTGCAAATGTTTCACTAACACTTGAAAACAAGGTATTTTCTATCATTTTGTGGTTTTCAGGTAAAAAGCAAGTATATGACAAGAAACACAAGAAAGTGGACTAAAAGTGCAATTATTGACGAATTCAAGACTTTACGGCGTAACCACCGATGGTGTTACTCCGTAATCTATTCAAGGAAAGTCACGTCATCAACAACATTACGGCGTAACCAACATACGGTTTACGTCGTAACACTTCGTGATTATGAAAAGATGATATGTCCAAGTAAACATTACGGCGTAACATGGCAACTAGTTACGCCGTAACATATTCAAGCCTTTAATATGGAAAGCCGCGTCAACACTTTACGGCGTAACACCTTATGTGGTTACGCCGTAACCAATCAGAAGTCAAATTGCATTTACTACTAGTTTGCTGAAGGGTTTACAGCGTAACCAAAAACTGGTTACACCATAAACTTTTGTTACGGCGTAACAAAAAATTGGTTGCGCCATAAACTTTCGTTACGGCGTAACTAAAATTTGGTTACGCCATAAACTTTTGTTACGGCGTAACCAAAAATAGATTACGCCATAAAGTCCATTTTTGCCTATATTTTGGAATGTCAACATCAGCAAGGTTACGGCGTAACCCACAAATCAGTTACGCCGTAAACCCTCAGAAACCTATAAATAGGGACTGAATTCAGCCATAAGAAGCATCCTTTTCTCCTCCATCTTAGGAGACGATTAGGGCATCATCCCAAGTCATTTTCCAGCACTTACTAGCCGTTCTAGAAGGGAGAATCCGGCCCTGATCATCATCATCATATTAGTTTGGTTTGATTATCATGTTCTCTTTACTTTCATTATGCAACATTACTTTTGATTGTAATGACATGATTTTTGGATAATTAATATATGTGTTATCCTTGTTATTAAATACTTATCATTGCAATTCGATTGTCTATTTATAATATTTGGCTGTCATACTTTGATCATAGCATGAATAAATATTTGTTAGAAACCCCAATGGGTATTTTAAGCCAAATTCTATGATGCCAGGTTTTTGTAACCAACATGATTTCGGGTACTATTACCAATTGACCCGCGACTTAGCAATTATAGGCTAGGATTCGATGAACTTTCGGTCCTGGTTATTCCAACTAGAATAAGTTTGAATTGAGACGTTGATTAAGATATAACTAGGATAACACACTTCCTCTCTTAATCACATTTAAAACTAATTTAATTCTTGTTAATTATTTTCTTACAATTTCTTGCAACTATAAAATCAATTCTGCTTTTAAAAATCGTGACAATTAAAACTCAGATTTTAGACTGCCCTTTAGCTCTTGGGATGACCTCGGATTTACCATCTCTACACTACTCACGACTGGGTACTCTGCCCGTTAGTGCGTTTGTTAGGTGAATCGAGTTTTATAAATTTAAAACTTGAATAAAATATTTCTTTAAAAGAATTATGCATCAAGTTTTTGGAGCCATTGCCGGGGATAAGTAGGTTTTGAATTTGAATTTTTGTATATATTTTGTATTTATTCCAGTATTTTTCAGTTCCTTGTTATTTTTATCTCTCCTCTTGTGAGCATATTCTATTAATTTTTCCTTGTTTGTTTTCAGGCAAAAAAATGGTTGATATAGACATCAACACGCTCTTCATTGAGTAGCACATGGCTTTGACTCGAAGGGACAGACCAGGCGTGGTTATACCCAAACTTGGGAATGACGTCGACTTCGAGATCAAAAGCCAGTTTTTGAATGAACTAAGATGTAACCTTTTCGCATGTACTGATGATGAAGATGCCCACGAACATGTGCGAAGAGTATTAGATATCACTGATCTTTTTCATATTCCTGGCGTCACGCGGAGAGTATTAGATATCACTGATCTTTTTCATATTCCCGGCGTCACTCGTGACGCAGTAATGCTTAGAGTGTTTCCTATTACACTCGTTAGGGGCAGCTAGGAGATGGAAGAACATGCTTCCTGCAGGGTCAATCAGTACATGGGATCATCTAGAGAAAGCATTTATTAGCCAATATTGTCCACCTTTAAAAACCGCAAAGAAATTAGAAGAGATTCAAAAATTTAAACAAGGGATGGACGAGACGCTATACCAAGCTTGGGAAAGGTACAAAGATCTACAATTCAGATGTCCACAACATTATCTAAACAATCATAAAAAAGTTCATATTTTCTACAAAGGTTTAGACATCCCTTCTCGCAAAATGGTCGACTCTCAAGGGCTTATCCCCATGATGCCACCTGCTCAAGCCCTCAAATCAATACAAAACATGGCCGGCCATTTGCAAAACTGGTATAATGAAGCAACCACTTGGCATGGGAGCAGTAATAACTCAAATGACATTACTAATATCACCAAAAGAATTGATAACTTAGAGTTTGATATACAAAAACTTCAAGAAAATATGCATGCTATACAAGTAGGTTGCAAGATTTACGAAGAGGTGCATCTAACCCAAGTACGTTCTCTCAACGAAGATGACAAGGTAGGTGAACAGGTTAAGTATATAGGATTCTTGGAAGAAACCATCAACATATTTATGCAAAGAATTAATTAAGAAGCAATCTGAGATGAATGAACTAATTAGAAAATTATAGGATGATATGGACATGAGATTAAGGATGATAGATGCTGCAACAAAGAACTTGCAGGGAAAATCAGAGAAATTAACCCAAGAAATCCTAACAAGTAGTATGGCTGACGAAGTAAAAGCAAAAATAAGAAATGAAATGAAAGTTAAGAAGGAGCCAATTCCTTTTGATTTACCTAATATCAACCAATATGGTGAGTCAACTATACCACCTATCCAACTCCCAGGGCATGTGAAGGAACAAGAGGACGAAGCACAAGCTTTTAGAATGCATGAAAGCTTAAAGAAGTTAAAGATCAATCGATCTCTTATTCGTGCTGTCAAAAGAATGCCAGAATACCTTATGTATGTAAAAGACGTGTTTTCTAGTAAGAAACCGATAGTGGAAATGGACGCACTAAGGCTCAATGATAGATGCACGGATGTTTTACAAAATCAACTACCTCCAAGGGAAAATGATCCAGGGAGTTCTACTCTTCCTTGTCTTATTGGTAGCTCTAATATTAGGAGTGCTTTGGCCGATCTAGGAGCTAGTATTAATGTTAGAGTTAAGTACATTTTTGGTCCTTGTGGTTTGGTGCGATTTCACATTTGGTCCAAAATTCAAAAAAGTTTTGGTTTTGGTCCAAAAACATAGTTTCGTTCCACTTTTAGTCCAATCCCGTGAATTTGGACTAAAAGTTTTGGACTAAAAGTGGAACGAAACTATGTCTTTTGGACCAAAAGTGTAACGAAACTATGTCTTTGGACCGAAAGTGGAACGAAACTATGTGTTTTGGACCAAAACCAAAACTTTTTTGAATTTTGGACCAAAAGTGAAAAACGCACCAAACCACAAGGACCAAAAATGTACTTAACTCTTAATGTTATGCCATTTTCCATGTTCAAAAATTTACAAATAGGAAATATTCAACCAACTAATATGATGGTAGAGATGGCTGATAGGTCTAAGAAAGCTTCTAAGGGAATTATAGAAAACGTTCTGGTACAAATCAACAAGTTTATATTTCCAGTAGACTTTGTTGTAATAGATATGCTAGAAGACCATAATGTACCTTTGATTTTAGGAAGACCTTTCCTAGAAACCGCTCACGCACATATAGACGTTTTTAACAGACATATTTCACTTGGGGTAGGGGAAGAAAGAGTTTCTTTCGAAATAACTGAACCTATGGATGACCCTTACATAAATTACGAATCTGTTTGTATGATCGAATGTTCTAGGAAAACTCATGAAGAAGAGCTCGAGCTGCTTCTAGCAAATGACACTCAATCATCTTTTACTAAGATGAAGGAGCAATCATGTATTGTAAATACAAATGAAAAATACGAGCCCTTCATTCAACAATTGAATCCCTTCTCAGGAATAAGCCATTCATCAAAGTCTTCAATCAAAATGGGTAAGAAAGGGGGGGAAATTACATCGCCTCCAAGGTATGATTCTAACTTATCATTTTTCTACCTAGAAGAAAGCTTACGCACTCCTGATGTTTCTTGTTACCTTCCCCTATACTTTATTTCAAGTGAGGGAATAGACACCTCTGTTCTCGGTAAGTAAGGGGTGGAGTCAAGCTCGTGACTCAAACAAAAACAAGCGCTTCATGGGAGGCACCCCATGCCTATCTTTTAATTTATGCTTTTTTTTCTTGTCTCATTTCATTCCTGCATATTAGTTGGATTTGTATGTTTCTTACATGGTTTTGAAAGGGTCTTACAACAAGGAGATTTTATGGTGGTGTTGCTACTGTTGGAGCAAGTTTAAAAGACTTGTTGTATACGCCATAATGCAACTGTGATTCCTACGAAAGTGAGTTAGGTTTTATTTTATTTCCAGTATTGTTGTGATATGGTGCTTTTATCTAAAAATTAGCTTTTGTATTAGATTTCTTATAGCTACACAGATTGTTGATGGTAATTAGCTACAACTGGATCAGGTCAAGCCGGACTAAGTTAGATGACTATGGAGTAAGAATATCAAGTTATGGTGGAGTGATTTGCTCAAGGAAGCAGACTTGGAGCTTAGCTTAGAGCATGTTGTCTCTTCATCATACCAAGCAAATCCAAGGGAGTAATCTGTTCCATTTCTAACCCTTCTTATATCAATTATCTATACTTGTGTTTGACTCAAGTGGGGGGAAGGGATTAAAAATAAATACCCATTTGATTATATTTGCCTTTCTTTTTCTAGTTTATTTGAAAAATGTTTCATTACTAAAATTTTGACATGTTTTTCATTACTTAACTAGTTAAGACTTTACTGAGCACACCCTACCTTATAATTCCATTGTGTGAGGATAAGCCTTTCCGTTTTCTCCTTTATACATAAATTTCATAAAAATGAGTGTGCCGGTGGCTGTAGTAGACTTTAGAACTTGGCCCAGTATATCTTTTCGAGACAACCAAAATGAGCATTGCACCTAGTGTAATCGGTGTAGCTGTGATAAAAGGTAAATTGTAGGATTAACACAAATAGCCTATATATGTGTTGTGTATATTGACTTCTCATACTGATTAGTCAATCCCATTGTTAAACCCTTTGTTGCACTCATCTTTAGTGCAAGATACCCTTAGTACACCCTGTTAAGCCATTCCTGGTGTTAAACCCATTATATGTTGTTTCGTTACACCTTTCGCCTAGCCTACCCTGTAGTTTCTTTTGTTCATGATCGGGGAGTTGCTGGTTTATTTTGGTTTCACTAGTAAATCGCGGGTTAAAATAAAGGGTATGTGATGAAAGTCGAGTTTTGAAGATATTTGATCTCAAGTAGGGGGATACTCATGTATAATGTTCTGTATTATGAATCCATTGTATCCTTGTCTTGCATAAAACAAAGAGAATAAGAATAAGAGCATCAAGCAATAGTATTAATAGTTGTTTATATAGCTATTCAAAAATTATAAATCAGCTTATTATGTCGTATGTGTAGCTCTTTCAACGCCTTGTTCACTAGCGATAATTAGCAAGTCCCATTTTGATATAAGTAAAACGGGTTATTTCTTATAAACCCAAGACATTTTATCTCTCCGTCTATTTACGTCTATAATTGAACAATGATAGAAATGTAGTTATTTGGGTAGAGTATTGCTGATTTTACCCAATTTTTTTTTAAAAAAAATTTAGCATATAATTTATTCATTATGATGAAGGCCGAGTTAATGCATACTTTCTTGCCAAGAGATAAGATTAATGAGGCATATACCCCTTAATTTCATACGCATTAAACTCGAAGTATTATAGACGACACATTGACTCTTACCCTCGGATTTTGTCTTATATGGGATTTGAATGCGACCATTGAACAGGGTGAGATTTGAGGACTAGGAACTATTAGTTTTGTGTTTTATTAACAATAATAAAAATGATCATAACCCATGTCTTTATCCTACCAAATATCATCTTCATCCTACCTATGATTTTGCCTCGAAATAAAGGGAGTGAGCATCATACATGTCTCATCCGTCGTTACGGATAGTGTATGTGTAGCTTCGTCGCCCTTGTTTTGTAACGCTTTTTTGGTAAAGATTGCATTTAAGAATGATCCCCCGTAAGCCTTTGTGTTTATGTCATCTTCATTTTATTCTTTTGAACACCTTGCAATCTAGAGCTCTAGTGGTAGAGAATTGTATCATGCCAAGCTTATGATCGAATAACTCGCCATGACTGAGCAGTTTTAGTGATCACCAAAAAATGAAACACAAGATTATGAGTGTATTAGTGTGATTCGTTTTTTCTTTCTGAGGTGCCCGGTTTGAAATTTTCTAGCATAGGTGATTTTAAAATTCATATCTTCCTAGATAACTTGGGAGATATCTTTTTGAGAATTATTCAAAAGGTTCTATTTGAGGGCAAGTAGAAGTCAAGTTGGGGAATATTTGGTAACATCAAATATTACCTAACTTTTCTATATCCAACACTCCGCTTTATTATCTTTTATTATATCAAATTTATATATGAAATGTTACTTAAATCATTATAATTCCGCATAATCAGGTAATTAAAGGCATTGGAGCGGAAAGATGCATGGCCAAAAATAATACCAATACTACTTTATTTAGTAGAGGTACTAAAATCATTGGATGGCCACTATATTTCTTCAGAAAGCAGCTTTTGAGTCAAGTGAAGAATAGTACCACTACTATATTATTTAGTAGGGATACTATATTTTTATTGATGAACAAAATCAAAGTATGGCAAGTTTAGAAGAATTACGACGTAACCATCCCGCAGAGTTACACGTAATTAATTTTTTAATAAAGAAGATATTAATGCTTTGAGGAAAAAAAAAAAAAAAAAAAGAAAGAAAAAAAAAAAAAACGAAGCATTAACGGGCGTAACTGCCCGCATAGAGTTATGCCATAATTAATCATTGCTAAAAATGAATATTATCTAATGAAGGAGATAACGGCGTAATTCGTCCCGCATAGTTACGCCGTACTTATTTTACACCAAAAAAATGGAATGCTTGCGTCATAAGGCTTACGGCGTAACTCGGTCGGTGCATTTACGCCGAAATGAATACATCATCCCAGGGGTTGAAGTTATACAAATGCTATAAAGTTTTGAAAATACAATATAAACAACATGGAAGAAGAAGGACTATTTTCATACATGAGCCAAACTTCACAATTAGTATAAAAGGAATTCACAATTAGTATAAAAGGAATTCACCATTCATTCTTTTGGTTTCTGGTGTTGTAGCCGACGCAAGAGGCCAAGGAAAAAAAGGTTTTTATCTCTTTTATTACCGTTGACGAGGAGAAGTAGGCAAACCCTTGGTTTGCCACGGTGTTGGATTAGGGGATCAAAGTTGGCACAATTTGTATACATACTTCATCTTATTATGGTCAATTTAATTTAGTTATTATTTTCATTTATCGGATCTAGCGATTTAATTTGTTGAAGATATGTTATTAATTGAGCTTTATTATTTGTTTTTGACATTTAATTTATTAATTATTTGATATCTATTTTATAGTCTCATTGTCCATCTGCATCCTTTAATTTATGTAGTGCACTTTTTTATCCTTGTGAACCTATCTAAGTATTGATATGAGGTCGAGTGCAGTCAAAGATCTATATGATCCCAAAGACCTTGGCACGCACGATTGACTGCGGGATGACCAATACTTGTAGTCGTTTGGCCTACACCCATTAGGCCGAGCTTTAGCATTAAATATTTGGTTAGGAGTGCGAGCTAATAGGAGATCACCTGTTAGAGTTAAACGTATCTCTTAAGATTAATTGAAAAACCTCCTTTAAGGTTATGATTAGACATAAGATTATATTAATTAAATGTGTTCTTCCCTTTTAGTGTGGCACGACAGAAAACTAAAAATGAGAAAAGAATTCAAAAAGGAAAACAAAGTGTTGTTATTCCATTCGAAATATAAATGCAAACAACCAAAACTAAGATCTCGATGGCTTGTATCATATATTGTGAAACATCAATATCCATCCGGATATGTAGAACTATATGGTAAAGATGGCAAAACATTTATTGTTAACGGCCATAGACTCAAGCTCTATCATGAAGAAGATGATTATAATGACCGAAGGAAAGAACTCACACCCTTCTTTCCCAAAGAATGAACCACCGAAATGTGAGTCTAGCTAATGACTCTGAAAGATTAAGCGCTTCTCGGGAGGCAACCTGTGCTTTAACTCCTTTCAACTCAAGTGTGGAGGAGACCCATACATAAGAAAAAGAAAAAAAAAACCCCAAAAATATTTTCTTTTTGTGTTTTGTTTTATTTATTTTCGCATGTAGTAGAAATGACGCTCGCTCAGGGATAGCTCGCTCGCAGCTACATTCACTTGTGCCCCGGGAAGTACCGTCTTTCCTTAATTTTACCTATTTTTATATTTATCAGTTCTCATATTGAGGGCAATGTTCAACTTAAGTGTGAACGAGGAGTCAAATAAAAAAAATTAATATATCATCTCCCTCCATGTTTGCCCTGCAATCATTTTTAACTGATATTTTATAAAAATTAATATATAGTTTTTCTTTCGAAATTAAAAAATGTATAAACACTTAGTAAGGCAAATCCTACTCGGATTGACATCATAACTAGCATAAAAATTAGTCCACTAAATTGTGAGGTATATTCTAGCATTTGATGCATATCTTTTGCACATTTTATGAGAGTGCCAGTAATTTAGTAGCTCTAGAACTTGTGCTTGATTATCATTTACTAGACCTCAGTGAGGTTAATTTATAGACAATTTCGTATGATAAGAGGTAAAATAATCCCCATATAATCCCGCTATCTGCAACACTCGCTTTTAGTGCTAAAATCCCCCAAGTACAACATGCTCAATATCTAAGTTCTGTGCCAGCCTTAGTTATCGTTTGATCTTAAAAAAATCAAGAAAAAGAAAAAGAAATATATAAAGTTGTTATAAAGCTTTAGTTTGGCATAATAAATCATCATATATCCCATGCTCACCCACATCATAGTTTACATTTTGCCTCTTTGAGATTTTGTCTAGTGCTCACGCCCCATCGATCATGTTTATGTGTCTTGTACAAGCATATGGTAGCTACCTAATTTATGTCTGTGCAAAAATTAAGTGATCTCACAAATATAAAACCCTATATGAGTGACTTGTGTGAATAAATAAATATATCCGTCTTGAGAGGTGCTTATGTTATATGTCTACGCCTGAAAAGTTATAAACCAGTTAAACACTTGTTAAAATAAAAGCTAATTTCTCTACATCCACGATAAATGATTCTTGGTTTCTCGCTTTGATTGCTTGAGGGCAAGCAATAGCTAAGTGTGGAGGGATTTGACAACGCCTTAATTATACTTATTTTTAGTGGCGTTATTGTATATATTATGATCATTTCTCGTGAACTTTCGATACTTAATAGCATGAAATATGTGCAGGTTCACTTAAACATAGTCCAAGCTCAAAAGTGTTCAAAATACAAGTGTTTACGCCTTATGGAAGACAAGCTAAAAGATAATAAAGAATAAAGTCTAAGAATCAAGCCAAAGTACGCCGCACTTTTCCTAAAGTACGCCGCACTTATCCTTGAATTCAATGAAGATAGTAAATACCTGAAGTACGACGAACTTTTATATTTGTACGCCGCACTTCCCCCGTGCATTAATGATTTTAACCGACAAAGAGCTGAAGTACGCCACACTTTTTATAAAGTGCACCGCACTTTCCCCCTCGTCCAGCCTATAAATATAGGTGAAATTCACCCCATTTCATACACACTTCTACAACTTATCTTTAACAATTCTCTATCATTCCTTGGTGTTTTAGGCACGAAATTCAAGCAAGACGAAGATGGGTTTATAAGAATTTAGTATAATACGGGTTTAATAAGATTCAATATTTGTAAACGAGTTGTTTTATGATCCATAGTCCAACTGAATCTCGTATGTTTCTTTTTACCCTATTTTTCATTGTTATTATGAAGTCCGTAGCCATGAGAGGCTAAACATTTTATCACTACTCAGTTATGTTAATATAATAAAAAGCGTTTGATATTATTATGATCTTATTAATCTCAAGTTTATATTGCAATCCTATTGTATTTGATCTTATCAACTTTGATTATATACACATAATGGTATAGGTCGAAAGACCCATTGGGTAATATATTGTTTTAAAGATTTGTCTGCGATCTTTATCATTTGGTTGGAGAAATTCGCTTATGTTAATTGGTAAACAAAATAGATTTAATATAATATTAACTTAATTAATTGTGTGACACACTTGATCACGTTAAACTAATATAAGTCTTGAGTTAAAACAGTTAATTTGTGAAAACGTTTTTTGACGAGAAAACCTTTTTATAAGTTAAGAATAAAATCGAAGATCATGATTATACCATCGCTGCTGAATTATATAAAGCAATCTGAGTAGTCATATTTCTTTATCATTGAATTTACACATTATCAGTTACTCGTTATTTTACTTGAAAAAGTTATTATAATTTGTCTTAACTCCTATGATTATACAAACATAACCAAATCTCTGTGGACGATCTGGTTTTACCTGAAATATTATACTACATACGTAGGTTATACTTTACTCGTGTGTTGGTCTAAAAATAGTAAAACTAGTCTTATAAATTTAAAACTTTCACAACACATCAGAGGTTATATTTGGTGAAACGGTGAGACTTATAGTGGAATAATGACATGTATATTTTTGTTGAGGTGGATTTTGCATCAGATCGACATGAACATAGGATACAGGCTGTCAACTGATTGCCAATTTTGAGAGCAACTAGAGTGTCAGTTTTTAAAGGTTAAGGCAATGTTTGATAATGACTTGTATGTCTTAATTCATAAATATGTAAATTTATTAAGTCATTAACCGAGTGTTTGTTTGGTGCTTAAAATAAATGGACGACTTTCTGAAAAAAGCCATGGGAGTGAGGGTCTTCTAATTAGGTCATCACTTTTATACTACTTTTACATATTTACCCTCACTAATTTTATCTAATTAATTTTTTATTTAACATTTACTTCATATAAAAGGGTATACTTATATTTTCTTTCATTAAGACACTTTATTAAATACACAAAATAAACAATCATTTATTCATTTGCAAATAGACAATATATATCTAGACAATCACTTTAATTTAATTTACAGAACTTAATAAAAAAACAAAACAAACCGACCCTAAGTAACTCATTTAATAAGCCCTAATAAAGTTTTAACTATATATCTACGAATCTTTATGGTAGTGTAGACACTATTGACAAATGACAATTGACTATGAGTCAAAATATCAACTAACTCCAAATCATATTTTTATTCCACCACAATGAGGTGTGAACTCACACACGTGTCTAGCGTTGAACATTAATGAATCACTTACTTATTTAATTATCAACCTTAATATAATGATTTAACTAAGCTGTTTTTTTTCCATAAAAAAATCGCACGAGGTTCATTTTCTATAATATAAAAGCTTAATGATAGTACCCGTAACTAATATTAGTTAGGAAGATTTTCACGTGAATTGGGAACCATGACTTTCATTAATTGACATTATGCTCGTATTTGCCCCTTGTGTCATCTTCTTATTAGAGATCAAATTTTGGTTTGATGTTGATATTATTAATACTAAAAAATCAATCAATTATCTCACAAGATATACATCAAAAATATATCTCATAGGCTTTTACACAGAACTTGAAACCATAATAATATATCGGAGAATTTAACACTATCATATAACATGAGGTAACATTAAACCACATGCCCTTTAGTAAGTTATACATCTAGATAGAAGTGTCGTAAATAATTTGTAGTGTTTAGTGAGGATTCTTAAATCAATTTACTTTGCTTTACAATTAAGCAACCATAACTCAAGTCGTATGTCGTAAAACAACCAAATGCAAATGTTCGTAACTGTGGGTTCAAGTCTTAACATAATTAAGTGTTTTCCGACGAAAAACAATAATGAAAACACAACATGCACTTTTCCTTTTAAGTTTCACAAAAAGATAATTCATGTTTATTTCATTTATCATGTTAGCAGCATGCACTATACATTTCTAATTCAATGAATGCCTAGCTTGTTCAGTTGTTGGAATGTTTGACATGCTTTACTCTTTCTAAAATTTGCTAAAAAGATAATAGGTGTTTATTTCTATATTTACGTTGAATTCCTTAATAAGAAATACATTTTGATTATGTTTTTTTGTCTTTTTAGATATTGTTTCACACATACATGTTATATTCTTTCCAGAAAGCTATTTTTTATATAGAAGTAATTCCACACCACTTGTTGACAATGATGAATTGAAAGGAAAACACACAGTGAAAGTGATCTCATTGATTAGAAATGAAGACTAGTACAGAGTATTTATACATGAAAAATGAGCGAGAAAGAAAAGAAACAGACTAACTAACTTCTATTCTAAAAGTACAACATAAGTCCCTACACTTTCTATAAGTTACATTTTTGTGATGGGTGTCGAATCCAACAAAAATAAATCCTACTTCTATTATTTGTAGATAGCAACAAGTAGGGTCGATTCCACACAGATTGGTCTAGATTAATTCTTAAACAACGAACAAGTAACAGGGGGTTTTGATTTTTGACAAGCAAAATAACAAGATAATGAGTTAAGATAACTGGTTAAGCTAAACAATTGAAAGAGATATAAATTGAGAAGATACCATCTAGTCAAAGGTACTATCTAAGTATGAATCCATGGTTTATCATTGACACTAAAACATTTCAGGCACTTGCAAACAAATTGGTTATGGTTACTAACAAGCTCTAGTAACCTGTCTCTCCTTAATGTGTCGATAAACAAAACAAGCTCTTTGGTTATTTCTCTTATCAAACAACAAGTCCTAAACAAGCTCTTAAGACTTAATTTTCGATAGCATTAAACTTTAGAGAAATTATCAATTCTGGTTGATAAACATAATAGCTCGATTCATCTTAAACCAGTTTACAAATTCCCTTAACAATAATCGAAAACAAAAAAGAAAAAAAAATAAAAAAAAAAAAAAAAAAAAAAAAAAAAAAAAAAAAAAAAAAAAAAAAAAAAAAACAAAAAAAAAAAAAAAAAAAAAAAGAAAAAAGAAAAAAATAAAAAAAAAAAAAAAAAAAAAAAAAAAAAACGAAATTAAAAAAAAATAAAAAAAAAAAAAAAAAAATAAAAAAAAAATAGAAAAAATAAAAAAAAAAAAAACAGAAAAACAAAAAAAGAAAAAACACAAAAAAAAAAAAAATAAAAAAAAAAAAAAAAAAACAAATAACAAAAAAAAAAAAGAAGAAAAAAAAAAAGAAAAAAAAAAAAATAAAAAAAAAAATAAAAAAAATAAAAAAAAAAAAAAAAAAAAAAACAAAAAAAAAAAAAAAAAAAAAAAAAAAAAAAAAAAAAAAAAAAAAAAAAAAAAAAAAAAAAGAAAAAGAAAAAAAAAAAAAATAAAAAAATAAAAAAAAAAAAAAAAAAAAAAAAAAAAAAAAAAAAAAATAAAAAAAAAAAAAAAAAAAAAAAAACAAGAAAAAAAGAAAAAAATAAAAAAAAAAAAAAAAAAAAAAAAAAAAAAAAAAAAAAAAAAACAATAAAAAAAATAAAAAAAAAAAAAAAGAATAAATAAAAAAAGAAAAAAAAAAAAAACAAAAAAAAAAAAAAAATAAAAAAAAAAAAAAAAAAAAAACAAAAAAAAAAAAAAATATAAAAAAAAAAAAAAAAAACGTGACCTAATCAATATTGTTAATCACTACAAGTATTAGAATATTCAAGCAATTACGGACTTCAATTCCTAAATAGCAAAGTATTTTTATTTTATTTTATTACAACAATTGAATAACAAAACGAAATTCAATTAATCAAACTAGTAAAATTCAAACTGAGAATTTGTAAATACTCCCAAGTACTGAAATATTAAAGCAAAAGTCTCAAAACCTAATAGATTCATAAACATAGAAAAACCTAAACCTAGATAATAAAAATAAATACACTCAAGAAAAAGAAAGAAAACCACAACAATTTGATGCTAAGGATTCTTCTTTGAACTTCAATTGTGTTTCCTGTGTTATTGTTATTGAGGTATCTGCTCGTCTTTTTCCATTGCAACACTGTTGTTTTTTATAGGCCATCTTTCCTTGATTTCTCATGATGCCACCGATCTGCTATCACATTCCTTAAGCATCGATCTTTTCTTTCTTTCCTTTTAGCTTCTTTGAATCCCATCATCTGATGTTGTGTTTTAGTTTGGGCACTAGTTATATGAAATCCTCTAACTTTTTAATCTCTCGTCAACTTAGGCTCAATCTTTTATACCTACAATACCACATAAGTTTGTGAGGTATTTTTATCTTTTAAAAATCAACCTTAACATATAAAAATGCATCACTCTCTAATTTACTTCACTTAACAGAAAATGAAAATATAGTCCATCATTTAAAGCTATATCAATAATAAATCATGACGGAATAAGTATGAAAAATAGGCATTTTACGCACTTAATCAAGTTCCCCACACTAGCTTTTGCTCGTTTCTCGAGCAATAACACAAACAACTAATCTTGATGATAAGATCAAGTTTACCACATAAAGAACCAAGGCCCATATCAGCAAACACAAAGGTCATGAACTACTGTACTTGGCAACATACAGAAAATTTGAGAACCATTTTTATCCTCAAAAATATACTAAATGTAGGAGTCCACTCATATGTGTTTTTACTCACCTCTCAAGTATTTAGTATGGATGTGTTTCACTCAAATTCGTTTCAAAGAAGTAACATACCATAAGCTTGCATAAGATCTCATTCTCCACTACTTAGAAGTACATACACATGAATCTGATGGACTTTGTGTGGCTGCAATTGGTTACGGGTCAGGATAGGAAAAGAGTGTGTATATGGGTTATTGGTTCAGGGAAGTAGCAGAGCACATATATAACATGAACGTGGGGGTACTGAACATTTATGTTCACTTCTGAATACTCTTCGACATCAGCCTAGTAAATTGCTTTCAGTTTGAAAACTGCACAAGATCGCCCAAACTGAAGAGGCGTGTCCACTCGACAACATCTTTCAATAAGCCTAACGATTCAAAAACTCAACATCTGATCTCTTGTTCTTTCGAGATTGCAAAATAGTAACAAACTTAAATATCTACTCTCTGACTTTCACACACGATTACTTTTTTTCTTTTTTTAACAAATCCTGAACTTCAGACTACACTTTACAACAGCTCTAAAGGCTATACCTCAACCAAGTCATGCACCTTCACACTCATTACTTTATATCTTTCGCCCGTAATCACATGAACTAGACTTCTATTTTTCATAGAACAACTTAACAGTCTACAGCTTAAACATATAATGCACCCCTACAATCACTTCTTTAAATCTTAATTTACCCATACTCACACATATGCTCTGCTAGTTTTTTTTGGGTCAGAACTGGTAAAGGAAAAGAAGGCTTAGGTTCTGTTAGGTTGTAAGAAAAGAAAGGTTAATTTGGTTCAAGGTTCATGATGAGGGTTACAAGAATGATGGGTGATTGTAAGGCTTAAAGTGGTTAACCAAGTGGGTTCTGTAACTGGAAATGGGATTAATTTCCTGTTATGTTATTTGTTGTTTTTATTGTTTGCTAGTTTATTTAGAGGTCGTTCTCTTGTATCTAGCGCTGTGTATTATGAAGTAACGCCCCCGAACGTACTTCCGCTGTGACACATTTTTGGGGTGTTACAAAAATGTTTGAAATTTTACAAAACCGTGTATATTGGTAGATGAACTTTGTGGGTATGTTCTCTGGAAACCCTCACGAGACTTTACTCGTCCACTTGGGCCACCAAGTGGTTTAAAATTCTTGTTGCATACGCTAAATGCAACCTTGATTCCTACAAAAGTGAGTTAGGATTGTATTTCTTGTATTATCATCCTATTTATTTCGTGCTATTATGCTTTTATCCGGATTTATGCTTTTGGTATTAGTCTTTCTTGCAGCCATACAGGTTATGCACAAGTGGTGGTGCTTAGATACTTAACAAGCTGCGAGGAAGCATCACAAACCATACTAGTTGGATGTTATACAAGTGGTTGGTAAAGTTGCCTGTGAAGCAAACTTGGAGCATGGCTTAGAGCATGCTGTCTCTTCATCACACCAAACAAATCTAGGGGAGTTTCTTGTTCTAATTCTACTCTTTCTTATTTATTTCATTTCCTTAATGTACAATGGGGACATTGTATAAAACAAGTAGGGGATGGGAGTAGAATTATCACTTGACCTATTCTTGCCTTCGATTTTCTAGTTTTATTTGAAAAATGGTGCCAATTTTACAATTTTTGACATGTTTTTCTTACTGAACTAGAATTAATCTTTGTTGAATGCGTATTTGTGACAACCTGATATTTTCCGTTCAATAAGTTAGCCGTTTCCGTGTTGTAATTTGAATTTTTGAATGTTTCGTTTAGCTTTACCGTTTAACCGGGAAGTTGTTTCGTTGTTATCTGAGAATCGTCTCCGGGAGCGAACCGGGACACCAAACGTTGTAGTATTTTGGCAATATCCGCGTTTTTATGTTTTAAGGCAATGTTTAAAATTTCATAATTTTTGGTGATACCGTTATTCGTTTCGTTACTTGCGTTATCCGTGTTTTACCTAAACTATAAGCTTAAGCATGCAAGACTTGGAAATTAAATCATTTTGGGAGCACTAGCAACAAAGATTATAAAAATAAAATGGTCCCACCCCCCTCTCCTCTTGCAATTTCGGTGCACAACCAACCAACAATATAAGCTGGTGGTCTTGTTTAAATTCAAAATGGAATGGACAAGGATATATCATTTGACTTTTCCTAGCAGAAACTCATTGGAGGATAATTTTGGTCCCCCATCACACTCTTGTCTCTATATTCGGGACACACACACACCACCTTGAGTGTGTGTAGTAAACTTTGTAATAATATTACATTGTTACTAGTCATTGTCTTTTACATACACACACACTTTACATTTGAGCTCTCTTTCTCTCTTGTTCATCCTAAACCCCACGAAAAACCCAAACATATACAAATCCATATATTTTTCTTCTTTATCCAAAAAACACTTGAAGGATTATTGAAGGTTTGATCATTTTATCATCCGGGTAATTTGTTAAATCAACATTTGGGTTGTATATATTCTTTGTTCATCACCTAAATCTTCTAATTTTGTAGTCTTCAAATTCTTAAAACAACTTGTTACTTTTTTACTTCTCATGATGACATACATACTTAGTTGTACTATTTATTTTGTAAAAAAACAAAGGTTTATAAAACTACATAAACCCTAAAAAGGGTGTTCATAATTTCGACATACTTAAAAATAAATATAATGAAATCTTAGTTTTGGATGTGGTTATTTTCGTGTTATAAAATGATATTTCTATTGTATCTTGTTCGGCTTATGTTGAAAAGCTTGTGAAAAGCTTATTTAAATTATTGTGAGACTTATTAGGGCCTTATATATATATTTCGGCCTTCAACTAGAAAATAAAGAAAGATTTATTGTGTTTAGCTTATTTTGTTTTTTAACATTTATTTTGTTAGATTATTTTTTAGCTTTTTTGTTTAAGGACAAAAGATAAACTTATTCGGCTCTTTAATAAGCTGAATATAGTTTATTAGGCCTTAAAGCCACGTCCCACGTACAAAATCCAACAATATGAGATCATTCTTGAGTAATTATGGTTTGAATTATTATACTTGACTTTATTGTGAGCTTATTTGAGTAGCTTATCATGAGGTCACGTATTTATTACTCAATATTTTGCTTATCGAATTAAATGGGATAAGTAAAAACTACTTTTCGGACGTAACGGGGCCAAAGCCCCAACATATATGCAAAACACCTAAAGAATAAAAGGCTACGGTGTAGGTTATTGGATTGAAAAAAAAGTTTTTTGTTTGAGTGAATTATTTAATTGGTATGATTTGATGTTTTTAGTTTAATTATTTTAGACGTCGACGCTACGATATTTAATGATGATGACGGTAAGTTGTAAATATGGAAAGTGGTTGAAAGTGGTATTTAATTAAAGTCTACGACTTTGGAAAACGTGTAAAACACGACGGTCATGCGTAATTTTGTACAATTCTTTTATACTTAGTAACTATTTGGAAAAAACCATAAACGATAAAATACTTCGATTAAATTACCTAGCTGTTTGGAAATATTATATGATAATTAAAAGTTTTCTTATGTATTGACCATAACAATATAATATCTATATAAGTAAAATAAATCATTATTTGTACGTTTCGTATAAACTAGATCACTAACCGTTTTTTTAAATATATATCTAATGTTGCTTAAAAATGACAATGAACGTGCATGCATCAATATAGTACGATAACCATCCGAGTCTAAATCGAAACCCATATTCTTTTAGGTCATACCCGTGTACCGCCGTTCATTCCAAGTGACCATACTTTTGACGTATACTCTTTACCTTATCATCAAGGTGAGTTCATAGGCCCCACTAATTTTACTCAGTTTGAATAAATGTTTTAATAACTTGGGGTGACGAAAACTTTGCTTGTTTTTAAAACTAGACACAAGTACTTTGCGTGAGATTTTCCCTGTTTACGTGTTGCCTAAGTAGCGTTTAGACCACTACTGCCCACTTATCATGAACCGTCAGTTTCTTGACTGGAGGGGAACGGTCGAGGGAGCGCGATGTGGTATAAAATAGATCTATTGGGATTAATTATCCTATACGGTGAGTAGCGCTCACTACCCACGGGGTGCCCGATAAACGGACTGTATACATGACGAACTAGAAGGTTCTAGTCTTGGTTCAGATACTCTCGGGGGCTTGTTTCAACCTAGCATTGTACTGCTATAAAGTAATTAGCTTCGGTGTCATGAGCTTAGTGCAACATAAATACCTTTTTGTGTGATGTTGTATTTGTTATAACTGTCAGCCATACGTGTTGATATTTGTGGTCCTACTATAATAAACGTTTGAACTAAACCTATGAATTCACTCAACTTTATGTTGACCGTTTTAAGCATGTTTTTCTCAGGTGCTTAGCATGGATGCTGTTGATTGACTTATGTGAAGTCTATATGCCCGTACCGATTTACCAAGAGATTTATCTATGTTTTAAATACCGTTGTTGAACTTACTTAAGCTTCCGCATTTTAAACTTTAATCATTTTAAATTGTATTGATGCTTAAAACTTATTATATTATATTTTCAATCTATGCAACGGTGTTTATTTTCATAACGTACACTTAGGGTCGTTCTTTATGCTTTGTACTGAGATGATCAATCAGTCACGCACTCCGGACACGTGTTCCGTCACGCCCCGTCTAGGGGGTGTGACAGTTTGGTATCAGAGCCAGGTTATAGAGAACTAGGTAGTATAAACTAGGGCTGGACTATAACCAGTATGTGATCCTACGTGATTATGTGTCTTACGTGAATTTAATATTGTAGTATACATAACTAATAGTGTTTCGGTAAATTATATATACGTATTAAATACTAAGTATATATATATCTAAATGTTTCTTATTTCATTCATATCATGACGTACTCGATGACTCATTCATTCATTCATTCATCTATTTTGCATTCAATCCAGATACCCGTTCACCAATTCATATTGTTGCATCATGGCAAGGTTGATTTATAGATGATTTATATGAACTCTTGCTTGTGCAGGTTATGCTATTTAAGTTATCTTGATTTCTTCTGGATTCATCTGAGGTTAGAGTAGGGACACCATATTTGGACGAGAGATTTTTGTTTGGTACCATCCCTACTACTATTCTGACTCCAACACAGTTGTTACTCACCAACCACTCAGACTGAACACCAGTTGTTAACCTCTGGACACCTATCATAGCACCTACTTACCACCATCTCCTAGACTATACACCAGCTTCACCTGATTACTACTGAATCTGATTCAGAGTCTGATCCATCTGGGATCCATTCATCAGACAATATACTCCATTAACAGCTACCTCACCATTCTTATCATGGATGATGTCCCCAGACATGATATACCGATACACATCATCAACCTACCATGACTACACCTTTTACTGAGATTACGCTTCTTTTTGTTTTTTTTTTTTTTTTTTTTTTTTTTTTTTTTATTTTTTTTGTGTGTTTGTTTCTTTTATTTTAACCAGAGTCACCTACTACCTCATCGTCGAGTTATGCTTCTAGCATCTGGACAGCCTATTCCTTATGGTCGACCGTACCGCTACCATCTTAATGGGCCGGTACACATGATGACCACAAGGAAGAGGGTTAGACCATTACCCGCTCATCATCTTGCTGAGAGACATCCTACTGATCATTCTTCTTCAGATTCGTCATCAGAGGCATCATCAGATTTTCATTCGGATGCTTCATCTGATCCTTCTTCGAGACACCTATTGTCAGATCATTCTTCACCAGATTTACCGGGTACTTCTGCGGGGCCATCTCGCAAGAGACGTAGGTCCCCCATGACATCTGTACCTGCATTATCACCTGTATCCGGAGCTTTATCTCCTGTCCGTGCTGATTTGATACCATCGCCTAAGAGAGTTAGGGATTCTGGTTATTCGACAGATGTAGAGGTTGATCCTAGAGAGACTAGTTTGAGGGATGATGCTATTTAGGTTAGTGATGAGCCTATTAGAGCAGGATAGTGATCCAGAGGTTCAGGCAGAGATTGACGAGTGTTTTGCTTACGCAGATGCTCTTAGGGATAGAGGGATTGATGCTAGAGTTGTAGTTGAGGCTATTGATCGAGATGAGACAGAGACGGGTGTGAGAGGCCCGGTTGAGGTCAGAGTTGAGAGGGTTACGCATCCTGTGATGCCAGAGGATATTCCTGAGCCTGCTCAGGAGGGAGCAGTAGAGGTTACGTATGAGACATTGGGAGATTTGGTTCAGAGGTTCCATGATCACACTCAGGCTATCCCAGACCATCGTATACAGGCTATTGAGGGAGTTCAGAGAGAGCAGGGACACAGGATTGTTGGGGTTGAGTCGGCAGTTATTGCTTTGACTGAGAGGATTGCTGAGTTGGAGAGGGATAACAGGAGGCTTAGAGGCACCATGAGTGTTGAGAGTCAGAGAGTTGACCGACTCCAGCGCGGCATGTCACGTATGCAGAGAGAGTTGAGACAGATGCGACGACTTCGATTTTATGACCGAGTGAGAGTTGGCAGACTTGAGGCGTGTGCTAGGAAGCACATGGGCTACCGTTCTTAGAGATGTTCGTCAGTATTGCAGTATTTAGTAGTAGCATTTAGTGATGACCGTAGTGTTAGAACTCATATCTTCTGTATTTTGAAACGTTGTGATGTAATCACTTATGTTCGATGATATGAAACTAATGTTTATCTATGATATGATGTCATGATTTGATTTACTTATGCTCTTGTGTCATGCATTATGGGCTTTCCGTGAATATGTATTTTGATCGTATATTTTCTATGTGATTAACCGTAAATTTTATTTAATGCCGTTAGTAATCTCGCATTACCTAGAAATCTCACCAAGCGTTATATTGTTGTGTTGTAGGAAGATGCCTAGCACCCGATCTGGAGCGTCCATGACTCGTGAGGAGTTTGAAGAATTGGTTGCTCGCCGAGTAGCTGAAGAGTTGGAGGCTCGTGAAGCCGCCAGGACTTGAACCCTGAATTAGATGGGACGAAACTAGAGGGGATAAAAAAAATTGTTTTTTTTTTTAAAAAAAAAAAAAATTTAAAAAAAATTGGAGGAAATGGAAATGGAAATGGGAGATATGGAATGGAAAAGGAGGAAATGGAATGTAAATGAGAGAATGGAAATGGAGGAAATGGAACGGAAATGGGAATCATGGTATGAACTATGGAGGTTTCATGCCAGTGGCTAGAGAGTGCACTTTCCAAGACTTTCTTGAAAGTGCAAGCTACTTTAATTTCTCGGGACAACATGATTGAAGGCGTTGTCGGATTGACCCGCTGGTTTGAGAAGATGGAGACTGTGTTCAATATCAGTAATTGTCCACTGAAGTATCAAGTGAAGTATGCTACATGCACACTGCAGGACAGTGCTTTGACCTGGTGGAACTCTCATAAGAGAACCATTGGTGTTGAGGCTGCATATACCATGAATTGGGTTGAACTAATGAAGTTGATGACAGAAGTGTATTGTCCAAGGAATGAAATCCAGAAGATGGAGACTGAATTGTGGAATTTGGCCGTGAAGGGAAACGACTTGACTGCTTACACTCAAAGGTTTCAGGAGTTGATTTTGTTGTGTACTAGAATGGTCCCTGATGAAGAAGATAGAGTGGAAAGGTTTATTGGAGGTTTACCGGACAACATTCAAGGGAATGTGATTGCTGCAAATCCTGCCAGACTTCAAGATGCTATACGCATTGCTAACCAATTGATGGACAAGAAAGTCCAGGGTTATGCTGCAAGGAGTGCTGAGAATAAGAGGAGGATGGAGAGTAATCTAAGGGATAACCGTGGACAGCAACCGCCGTTCAAGAGGCAAAATACTAGTGGGCAGAATGTGGCCAGAGCTTATACGGCTGGGAACAATGAAAGAAAGGGATATGCTGGGCCACTACCCTACTGCAACAAGTGTAGGTTGCACCATGAAGGATTGTGTACTTTGAGGTGTGGAAACTGTAAGAAGGTTGGACATCAGACTAGGGATTGTAGGGCTGCTATTGCTCCAAACACTCAGAGGGTTCCAGTTGGAAATCAGCAGGGTATTATTTGTTATGAGTGTGGAAGAAAGGGACATTTAAGAAGGTGTCATAAGTTGAGGAATCAGTTTCGTGGAAACCAGACAAGAAACAAGAATGGAAACAAGACTGGAAACCAGACTGGAGGTAACGAAACTACGGCGAGAGCTTACGCCATTGGTGGAGGAGGAACAAACCCTGATTCCAACGTTGTCACGGGTACGTTTCTTCTCAATAACTGTTATGCTTCTATGTTGTTTGATTCGGGCGCCGATTAAGTATTGTGTCAACTACTATTGTGCTTTGCTTGATGTTACACCAACCACTTTAGACACTAGTTATGCCGTAGAACTTGCCGATGGAAGAATTTCAGAAACAAATATTGTTCTTAGAGGTTGCACGTTAGGGCTATTAGGTCATCCGTTCGACATAGATTTAATGCCCGTAGAGCTTGGTAGTTTTGACGTCATTATTGGTATGGATTGGTTGGCGAAATACCACGCGTTGATCGTTTGTCGACGGGAAGTTTGTCCGTATTCCTTATGAAATGAGGTTTGATATTCGAGGAGATAGTTGCGACGGTGGAAGTAAGTTGAATATCATATCGTGCACGAAGACCCAAAAGTATATTGAGAAAGGATGTCAAGTTTATCTGGCACAAGTTACGTCCAAGAAGGCTGAAGATAAGTCGGAAGAGAAGCGACTTGAGGATGTGCCAATCGTACGGGAATTTCCAGAAGTCTTTCCAGAAGATTTGCCTGGGTTACCGCCTACTCGACAAGTTGAATTTCAAATCGAATTGTCCTGTGCCGCTCCTGTTAGCACGAGCACAGTATCGGTTAGCAACCAGCCGAAATGCAAGAGTTGTCTGCTCAGTTACAAGAACTTTCTGACAAAGGATTTATAAGACCGAGTTCCTCACCTTGGGGAGCACCAGTTTTGTTTGTCAAGAAGAAAGATGGTTCTTTTCGGATGTGTATCGACTATCGTGAACTGAACAAGCTTACTGTGAAGAACCGATACCCACTTCCGAGAATCGACGATTTGTTTGATCAATTGCAAGGATCAAGAGTCTACTCTAAGATCGACCTGAGATCTGGTTATCATCAACTCAGAGTTCGTGAGGAAGACATTTCAAAGACAGCATTTAGGACTCGCTATGGTCACTACGAGTTCCAGTAAATGTCGTTGGTCTTGACTAACGCACAAGCATTTTCAATGGACTTTGATGAATAGGTGTGCAAAACCATACCTGGATAAGATCGTGATTGTATTCATCGATGATATTTTGATTATCCATGAGCAGATAGACTATGAAGGACATCTTAAATTTGATCTTTGAATTTATTTGAAGAGGAAGAATTGTTACGCCAAAGTTCTCAAAGTTTCTTGGTTGTTTGAGTGAATTTTGGCTGTCGAAGGTACAATTTCTTGGTCACGTGATTGATAGTGAAGGCATTCATGTTGATCCCGCGAAGATTGAGGCAATCAAGGATTGGGCATCGCCCAAAACACCTACCGAGATTCGTCAATTCTTAGGTTTGGCCGGTTACTACCGACGATTTATCGAAGGCTTTTCAAAAATCGCTAGACCTATGACAAAGTTGACTCAGAAGAGCGTGAAGTTTGAATGGGGAGAAAAGGCAGAAGCTGCATTCCAGTTGTTGAAGCAAAAATTGTGTAGTGCACCAATCTTGGCTTTACCAGAGGGAAGCGAGAACTTCGTGGTATATTGCGATGCTTCGCATAAAGGGTTGGGCGCGGTTTTGATGCAGAGGGAGAAGGTCATAGCTTACGCATCCCGCCAACTCAAGGTTCACGAGAAGAACTATACCACACACGACCTAGAGCTTGGTGCAGTAGTGTTTGCCCTGAAAATGTGGAGACATTATCTGTACGGTACCAAGTGCGTTGTATTCACTGATCATAAGAGTTTACAACACATACTCGACCAGAAGGAGCTGAATATGAGGCAAAAGTAGTTGGTTAGAATTTTGGCGACTACGACTGTGAGATTCGATATCATCTGAAAGGCGAAGTGGTGGCTGTTGCCCTAAGCGAAAGGAAGAAGCCAAGACGCTACGAGTTCGAGCCCTTGGTTTGACTTGGGCTAAACCTCCCTAAACAGATTTTAAGTGCTCAATCGGAAGCCAGAAAGGAAGAGAACTTCATCAACGAAGATTTGCGTGGCATGATTAACAAGTTAGAACCTCGTGCTGACGGAACGTTATGCTTAAACAATCGAAGTTGGATTCCGTGTTTTGGTGATTTGAGGGCCTTGATTATGCATGAGTCGCATAAGTCAAAGTATTCCATCCACCCTGGATCGGATAAGATGTATCAGGACTTGAAGAAGTTATATTGGTGGCCTAACATGAAAGCAGAGATTGCCACTTATGTCAGCAAGTGTTTAACGTGTGCAAAAGTTAAGATAGAATATCAGAAACCATCTGGTTTGTTGGTTCAACCAGAGATCCCAAAATGGAAATGGGAGAACATAACAATGGACTTTGTGACTAAACTGCCGAGGACAGCGGCTGGGCAAGACACGATTTGGGTAATCGTTGACCGTCTCACTAAATCTGCTCATTTCTTGCCTATGAGAGAGGATGACACGTTAGAAAAATTGACGAGACAATACTTGAAGGAAGTAGTCTCAAAGCATGGAGTGCCGGTTTCGATCATCTCTGATCGCGATGGAAAATTTACTTCACATTTTTGGAAGTCTCTACATAAAGCATTAGGTACTCGATTGGATATGAGTACAGCCTACCATCCAGAGACCGATGGTCAGAGTGAGAGAACCATTCAGACGTTAGAGGATATGTTACGTGCCTGTGTACTCGACTTTGGGAAAGGTTGGGATAAACACTTACCGTTGGTAGAATTTTCGTATAACAACAGTTACCATACCAGCATTAAGGCTGCTCCGTTTGAGGCATTGTATGGGCGCAAGTGTCGATCACCCATCTGCTGGGCTGAAGTTGGAGACAGTCAGCTCACTGGCCCAGAGATCATCCACGAGACAACCGAGAGAATAGTTCAAATCAAGAGCCATATCCAAGCCGCCCGTGATCGTCAAAAGAGCTATGCCGATGTCAGAAGAAAACCTCTTGAGTTTCAAGTAGGAGATAAGGTCATGTTGAAAGTGTCTCCTTGGAAAGGAGTGATACGTTTTGGCAAACGGGGAAAGCTGAACCCTCGTTATATTGGACCTTTTAAGATCATTGCCAAAGTAGGAACCGTTGCCTATCGTCTAGAACTTCCAGAGAAGTTGAGTAGAGTTCATAGTACGTTTCACGTCTCGAAATTGAAGAAATGCATGGCTGATGAACCGCTTGCTATACCATTGGATGAGATCCAAGTTGACGACAAATTGAATTTCATTGAAGAACCTGTCGAGATTATGGATCGTGAGGTCAAGCGTCTGAAGCAGAGTCGTATTCGTTTGTCAAAGTTCGGTGGGAATTCCAGGAGAGGTCCTGAGTTCACCTGGGAGCGTGAAGACCAAATGCAAAAAAAAGAAATACCCGCACCTATTCGCCAACTCTGAACACCGCTGCAGAGGTTGCATCCTAAGCTTTGAGGACAAAGCTTCTTTAACGGGGAAAGAATGTGACAACCCGATATTTTCCGTTCATCAAGTTAGCCGTTTCCGTGTAGTAATTTGAATTTTTAAATGTTTCGTTTAGCTTTACCGTTTAACGGGAAGTTGATTTCGGTTGTTATCTGGAGAATAGTCTCGGAGCGAACCAGGCGCCAAAACGTTGTAGTATTTTGGCAATATCCGCGTTTTTATGTTTTTAAGCAATGTTTAAAATTTCATAATTTTTGGTGATACCGTTATTCGTTTCGTTACTTGCGTTATCCGTGTTTTACCTAAACTATAAGCTTAAGCATGCAAGACTTGGAAATTTAAATCATTTTGAGAGCTACTAGCAAACAAGTATTTAAAAATGAAAATGTCCCCCACTCCTCTTGCAATTTTCGTGTGCTACAACAAAAAACAATAAGTTGCGTGGACAAGTTTAAATTCAAAATGGAATGGGACAAGGGGAGGTGTGGCTTATCCACATGATTTTTCCTAGCTAGAACCTCATTGGAGGATCATTTTGGTCCCCCCATCCCACTCTTGTCTCTACATTCGGTACACACACAATGTGTGTGTGTGTGTGTGTGTGAAGGTAAAACTTTGTAATATATAACATTGTTACTAGTCATTTGTTCATTCACATACACACACACTTTACATTTGAGCTCTCTTTCTCTCTTGTTTTTTTTTTTATTCAAAATTTTTTTTTTTTTCCTAAAACCACGAAAACCCAACACACATACAAAATCCATATATTTTTCTTCTTTAACCAAAAACACTTTGAAGATTTATGAAGATGATCGTTTGTATCATCCGGGTATTGTTATACAACATTTGGGTTGTTAATAAATTTTGTTCATCACCTAATCTTATAATTTTGTAAGTCTTCAAATTCTTAAACAACTTGTACTTTTATACTTCTCATGATGCATACATACTAGTTGTACAATTTATTTTGTAAAAAAACAAAGGTTTAAAAACTACATAAACCCTAAAAGGGTGTTCATATATTTCGACATACATAAAAATAAATATAAGGAAATCTTAGTTTTGTGATCGTGGTTATTTTCGTGTAATAAAAATGATATGCTATTGCTCATTTTGTTCGGCTTATGTTTAAAAAGCTTGTGGAAAGCTTATTTAATTATTGTGAGCTTATTAGGGCTTATATATATATTTCGGCTCAACTAGAAAATAAAGAAAGATTTATTGTTTAGCTTATTTTGTTTTGACATATATTTTGTTAGCTTATTTTCTAGCTTTTTGTTAAAGGACAAAAGATAAACTTATTTCGGCTCAATAAATAGCTCGAATATAGTTTATTAGGCCTTAATGCCACGTCCCACATACATAAACCAACACTATGAGAACATTCTTGAGCTCTTATGGTTTGACTTTTCTACTGACTTATTGTGAGCTTATTTGATAGGCTTATTGAGGTCACGCTATTTATTAAATCAATATTTTGCTTATCGATTAAATGGATAAGTAAAACTACATTTTCGGACGTAACGGGCCAAAGCCCAACATATATGCAAAACACCAAAGCATAAAAGCTACGGTGTAGTTTATTGGATAAGTTCGTGAGTGACTTATTTAATAGTGTACGATTTAGATGTTTTACGTTTAGTATTTTTAGACGTTCGAACGCTACGATAATAATGAGATTTGATGTCGAGTAAGTTGTGAATTATGGAAAAATGTGGTTTGAAAGTGGTATTTATAAAGTCTACGACTTTGGAAAATCGTGTAATCTCGAACGGGTCATGCGAAATTTTGTATTTATAAAATCTTTTATACTTAGAAACTATTTGGAAAAACATACAAGATAAAATACTTCGATTAAATTACCTAATGTTTTTACTCTTCTTTTTTTTCTTTGGAAATATTAAATGATAAAATAACAAGTTTTACTTATGTATTACCCATAACAAATATAATATCTGATATAGTAATCATAATATTATATGTACGTTTCGTAAACTCGATCACTAAGTTTTTTATAAATATTATCTAATGTTTGCTAAAATGACAAAAACGTGACATGCATCATTTTAGTTACGATAACCTTCCGAGTCTAAATCGAAACCCATATTCTTTTAGGTCATACCCGTGTACCGCCGTTCATTCCAAGTGACCATACTTTTGACGTGTACTCTTTACCTTATCATCAAGGTGAGTTCATAGCCCCACTCTTTTACTCGTTTTGAATAAATGTTTTATAACTTGGGGTGAGAAACATTGCTTGTTTTTAAAAACTGGACACAAGTACTTTGCGTGAGATTTTCCCTGTTTACGTGTTGCCTAAGTAGCGTTTAGACCACTACTGCCCCACTTATCATGATACGTCAATCTTTGACTGGAGGCGGTAGGAAGGGAGCGCGAGTGTTATAAATAGATCTATTGGGACTAATTATCCCTATCCGGGTGAGTAGCGCTCACTACCCACGGGGTGCCCGATAAACGGATATATACCATGTCGAACTTAAGAAGGTAGTCTTGGTCAGTTACCTCGGGGGCTTGTTTCAACCTAGCAATGTTCATGCCTATAAACGTAATTAGCTTCGGGTTCATGTGCTTAGTGAACGTAAATACCTTTTTATTGTGAAGTTGTATTTGTTATAACTGTCGGATACGTGTTGTTATCTTGTGAGTCACTATTTATTAACGTTTGACTAAACCCCCACCCAATGAATTTCACTCAACTTTATGTTGACCGTTTTAAGCATGTTTTTCTCAGGTGCTTAGCATGGATGCTGTTGATTGACTTATGTGGAGTCTATATGCCTGTACCGGTTTACCAGAGATTTATCTATGTTATTAAATACCGTTGTTGAACTTATTTAAGCTTCCGCATTTTTAACTTGAATCTTCTAAATTTAATCGATGTAAAATTTATTATTATTATTTTCAATCTATGCAACGGTGTTTATTTTCAAAACGTACCCTTAGAGGTCGTTCTTTATGCTTTGTACTTGAGATGCGCAATCAAGTCACGCCTCCTGACACGTGTTCCGTCCAGGCCCCGTCTGGGGGTGTGACAGTATTTACCCTGTATTTCTATTGGTGAGGTTTAATCCTGATGATCCATTTTCATCCATATTATAAAATCTACCAAAATATTGAGTGTGTCGGTAATATTGTGAACATTATAACTTGGCATGTACATCATTTCTTGACCTAATTGATTAGCAGGAATAGATAGTTCGAGAAGGCAACATTTAGGAATTTACCCAAATAAACCTATATGTATGTGTTTATCGACTTGTCACACTGACTTGTCGACCTCCCGTGATAAAAAAAACCCTTTTGTTGCACTCATCATTAGTGCAAGATACTCCTAGATCACCCTTGTAAAAACCAATCTATGTTTTCACCCAATATAATATGTTTCGTTACACCATTTTTCCTTAGCCAACCCTGTAGTCTATATTTATCCTTGTGTTGAAATTTTTGGCTACCTAAGTCCATGGTTTAGAAAATTGGTTCAAAGATTGGCACTTTCGTTGATGACATATTATTTTGATCATAAAAGACCCCCTGATGTTGTCACTTTCAATACTATTTATCTCCCGTGGGGGGTATGTTATTTATGTCTAAGAGAATTGTAAAAATTAAAAGAAAAATGTGGTGCAACTATAAGCCACCTAATGTGATAACTCCTGAGGTTGGTTACGTGTTATAAAACCAACTAAGTACAAAGGTGGTGCAACTATAAGCCACCTAGTAATTTTGAGGATGGTGCAACTATAAGCCATCCGATGTTATGATAAATAGGTTAGTATGCTTCACAAGATTTCATTATTAGCTAACCTACTGTGAAGATATGATCAAGTTTTTGCACTTGAAGACTTGGACTATGGATGGACAGTAGCCGGTTATGGATATCTTAGATTATATATGACTATTTGTTTTATGTTTTTATCTTAACACCAATTAAATGTGTATCCCATGTCTATCCTAACCCTTATATCACCCAATCAACCTGTGTTATGTCACCCACGTTGCCTTTAAGAATTGTTTAGACCCTAATTCTAGCTGGTGGAGATTTGTGTATTTTCTAAGATACATGCTATGACTGTGCGATTGAGCGTTCACCCCGAAAAAGAAACACTTAGACTAGTTGAGAGTTGAGTGAATTTTATCCCCTTTGTGTAAGGTGTTCGGCTTTGATGTTTTCTAGCATAAGTATTTTATGAATTCATTTCTTGGAGTTAAACCCGAGAAATCTTTTTATAAATTATTCTAACAGGTTCTACTTGAGGGCAAGCAGAATTCAAGTAGGGGGATATTTGATAACATCAAATATTTAATACTTTTTAGTGCCATTTTATCCCCTAAATTACTTGCATATGTTTCACTAACACTTGAAAACAAGGTATTTTCTGTTATTTTGTGGTTTTCAGGTAAAACGCAAGTATATGACAAGAAACACAAGAAAATAGACTAAAAGTGCAATTATTGAAGAATTTAAGACTTTACGGCGTATCCACCGATGGTGTTACTCCGTAATCTATTCAAGGAAAGTCGCGTCATCAACAACAGTACGGCGTAACCAACATACGGTTTACGGCGTAACACTTCGTGATTATGGAAAGATGATCTGTCCAAGTAAACAGTACGGCGTAACATGGCAACTAGTTACGCCGTAACATATTCAAGCCTTTAATATGGAAAGCCGCGTCAACATTTTACGGCGTAACACCTTATGTGGTTACGTCGTAACCAATCAGAAGTCAAATTGCAATTACTACTAGTTTGCTGAAGGGTTTACGGCGTAACCAAAAATTGGTTACGCCATAAACTTTCGTTACGGTGTAACTAAAAATTGGTTACGCCATAAACTTTCGTTACGGCGTAAGTAAAAATTGGTTACGCCATAAACTTTCGTTACGGCGTAACCAAAAATAGATTACGCCATAAAGTCTATTTTTGCTTATATTTTGGAATGTCGACATCAGCAAGGTTACGGCGTAACCCACAATTAGTTACGCCATAAACCCTCAGAAACCTATAAATATGGGCCGAATTTAACCATAAGAAGCATCCTTTTCTCCTCCATCTTAGGGGACGATTAGGGCATCATCCCAAGTCATTTTCCAGCACTCACCAGCCATTCTAGAAGGAAGAATCCGGCCCCGATCATCATTATCATATTAGTTTGGTTTGATTATCATGTTCTCTTTACTTTCATTATGCAACATTACTTTTGATTGTAACGACATGATTTTCGGATAATTAATATATGTGTTATCCTTGTTATTAAATAATTATCATTGCAATTCGATTGTCTAGTTGGATATTTGGCTTTCATACTTTGATCATAGCATGAATAAATACTTGTTAGAAACCCCAATGGGTATTTTAAGCCAAATTCTATGATGCCAGGTTTCTATAACCAACAAGATCTTGATTTCGGGTACTATTACCAATTGACCCGCGACTTAGCAATTATAGGCTAGGATTCGATGACCTTTCGGTCCTGGTTATTCCAACTAGAATAAGTTTGAATTGCGACGTTGATTAAGATATAACTAGGATAACACACTTCATCTCTTAATCATATTTAAAACTAATTTAATTCTTGTTAATTATTTTCTTACAATTTCTTGCAACTATAAAATCAATTCTGCTTTGAAAAATCATGACAATTAAAACTCAGACTTTAGACTGCCCTTTAGCTCGTGGGACGACCTCGGATTTATCATCTCTACACTACTCACGACCGGGTACTCTGCCCGTTAGTGCGTTTGTTAGGTGAATCGAGTTTTATAAATTTAAAACTTGAATAAAATATTTCTTTAAAAAAATACACATCAAGAAGCAACAGTAGTAGGATCTACAATCCGACTTTCATGCAATCATAAGCAAATACAAAGGAGGGTTTAACCTCGCATGTTATAATAAAAGCAAGAAGATAAATTAATCACACAACGCATAGACATATTGAATGATTAATGATAAATAACCGTACTTGAATTAAAACAAGGATCCAAGGTAGTACAATAGGGTTTTGAGACCCTAAAAACGAACTATGAAGCTGCTACAAAAGCTAGGGTTCATCTCCCAAAAGTTATACAAAGTTACACACTTAAAACCCTAAAATCGGTTTTGTATATATAGAGATATCACTGCGACGGCGTCGCTTTGTACTCCTGAGGCCGTCGCCACGTAGATGTTTCTAGATCCACTTTAAGTCAGCCACGTCCTAACGTCGTCGCTGAATCTCTGATGTCGTCACCAGGAATGTCATGACGACATCGGTTTATGGTTACGACGCCAATAATTCTTCATGGTTCTTGGTGTAGAGTCGTAGTCTTGTCTGTTTCTTCTCTAAATGAGCCCATGTCACGTGTATTTCCTCCAAATGCCATCCAAGTGCTAAAAACATAAAAACAAACGATTAAGCACATAATATGGGCATATTTGCATGATCTAAGAGGTTAAATGACCCTAAAATAGTGTATAAATGACACCTCATCAATTGACAACCGAAGGACCGACAACATTGTTGCCTATTATCTTGTCTCTATCCTGCACCCTGAGGGACTACTCAATGCGCAGATGACTACCCAATTCAACAAGAGATAACTCATCCTTATGTTTCAAGGTGTGCTTGAAATCTTTCCAAGAAGGAGGAAGTTTATTAATGAAGCAAGAGACTTTAATAACCTCATCCATGTTCATTTTATTTTGTGTAAACCTTCCAAGTATACCAAGAAGTTCATTGTATTGTTCCATAACTGGTCTTGAATCAGTCATTTTGTAATTGGTAAAATTACTAACAAAGAACTTCTTACTTGATGCATCTCTAGCCATATATTTAGCTTCCAAGGTATCCAATAGTTCTTTGGAAGATTCAATATTTTGGTAAATATCAAATAAAGGATCAAACATACCATTGAGGATTAAACCTCTACAGACATAGTCATCATTGTCCCACTTGGCCCTCTTCCTGATTTGTTCCACACTCATGCTGGAAAGCAAGAAGTGCATCTTCTTCTGCCATCTCCTAAAGTCCACCATTTAAACTTTTCAAGCTTGGGCAAAGTTTGAAGTCATGTGTTTCATAGCAGCAGCAGCCATTGATTATCACAAAATAATCTTCTTTGATTGTTGTTGTTGTGTGTCCCAGATCAGGATGAAGACAATCAATAGCCTAGCTAATTACCAAAGATGGTTACCGCATATCACTTGAAGTCATGTAATCACTTTCCAAAGAAGATTATTCGACCCTTTGCTTGGTTATCACGAATACCTCCTTGGGATAAAACCAAGTGTTGTTCTTGCTTTAGGCACAAATCAAGAACACTGCGCGTTTCTATGTGTTTGGTTTTTTGTTTATTTTTATATGCAATTGTGATCTCTATTTATAGGGGAAATACTCAAAACATAGTCAATAGAATTAATGAGAGATTGATGGCCCAATTAATCTATTCACATATTTTCATATATTATTCAAGAATTAGTTGTGACATGTCCAATATATTGTGGTCATTGTATGCAAAGTCTTAATCACCTGCCACTTAAAGAGGCAAATGTTGTTAGCAAATATTTAAGGTAAGCAAAACTGCTCACTTAATTATGTTTGTGTAAACCTCCCCATTTAATATAACCTTTAAAAGAATCAGGGGAAATCAGTGACTTGATAGGTGTACACTCCGTACCTCCAAACTCATTTTCAAGTATGACACAATTCCTATAATTGCACTAAATTTCCAACATTGTCGAACACTCGATTTTTTCTTACCATCATCCATGTTGACCACTCGATATATAAGATCCTTGAAATAGACATCGAATTGTACACATTAAGCTTTGCCAAAAAAAAGAAAAACAAGAGTAACACTAAATGAGACGAATTGTTATCTAATGTGTATCTGATTAAAGTTTATATAAACCAAGTGATTAAAAGAAGAAAACAATATCCGATGTTAGTTCATGATAAAAATTAAAAAGCATGTTTTTAAATTGAATATATGTACCTTAAGTTCACTTGCGGCTGCTATTTGTGGTTTTTGATCGATCCTTAGTAGTATGATTTTCATGACATCGTTCCATTTATATATGAGGCCCGTAATACATGCTATTCTTTTCCTAATAAATCTACTATTCGAAATTTGAAGTTCCATTCATCTTATATTCATAGTTAATCGTAAATAATTTTGTTTGAGCTAAGTTAAGTTAAATAGCTAAAGTAACCACTTGAGTTTACGTGAAGGTACTGTTAGTCATATTTGTAATGGGCTAGGCCCGGCTATTCTAGTATGTTAGGTCATTTCATTGTACATATGTTCGGTTGATCATAATGAATGAGACGACACTTTATCAATCTACATGGTATCAGCCATATAGATCCTGAACCATAAAAACCAAAAATTTCCGCTCCACACATCCTTTACACGTTTAGCATCGTCCCTGTTTTTCTTTCATTTGTCGATCATTGGTACATGTGATTACCAGTCGACACGGTTTGTTTGTTTTTTATAAAGATTGTTCGATCATTACTTTTGTTCTTGATAACCAGTCGACATCTTTGGTGTTTGATATCTGCTGTTGCTCCTCTTGTGATCTTATTGTTCGATCGTTGGTTTTGACAATACTGTGTGACTAAAATCCCACGTTTACAAACCTGAACCCTAGTTTACACCTATTGTCCACGTCTCATATTAGTAACCCACCACTTTTTGGAACCCTACCCTACAACAGTAACATTACCGAACTCTATCAAAACCATCATGACTGGTGCTCCTGCTCCCCCCGCTCTTTTGCTTTCGGATAAGCTTATGACATTCACCAATCTCACGACCCGTGTTCCCGTTCTTTTGGATGTTGATGAGATGAATTACTCATCTTGGATGTTTTTTTCGTATAGAGGCTATGACCTCTTGAACCACATCTTGGGTGAAACTAAAACTACGGATGATGCCTCATCTAGTGAGCTGACGCCTCCAACCGCAAAATGGTTGACAATCGACTCCATTGTCCTTACTTGGATCTTTACAACTTTATCCAAAACCCTTCAACAAAGGCTTGTGGTTGAGAACCCTAAAATGGCAAAGGAAGCTTGGGACATCATTGCTTTAATCTCCAATGACAATAAGAGGTCTCCTTCTATTGCATTGAAGGCGGAATTGCGCTTGATGAAGCTTGGAGATTTGAGCATTGATACTTACTTCTGTAAGATCGAATCCATTTGAAGATTTATCTTGTCTCCCGGGTCCCTGCTCTCTCTTTATCTCGCAGCCGCACGGCGGCGGGTGTTGAGAGAGATGGTGACCCCACCCCCCCCCGTGTCTAGTTATTAAAATAGTTGCAAAATGATTCTGGATATCTTACTGTTTGGAAGTATGCATTATGCTCAATATGTCCTCACAAGCGTCTTCCAAGCGAATTTTCCAGCCATCAATGCTCAAATAGAGTGACCTATTTTTGGTCATTGGAGTATTAAAGCAATGATGTCCCAAGGCCTTACTTGCCCTTTTTTGGGTTCTCAATCCACAAGCTTTTTGTTGAAGGGTTTTGGGATAAATGTTGTAAGATCTCCATTGGTAGGTACTTGGGTGCTGCGTGGGGCTTATCAGGGGGCAGGGGGGTGGACGGACTGACACGATCTTGTTGTACCGGCATCATCCGTAGGTGTTAGTTTTCACCCAAGTTGTGCGTTCAACACGAGGTCATTGCCCCTCTATACGAAAAAAAACATCCAAGACTGAGTAATTCCTCTCATCAACATCAAAAAGAACCCGGGAATACAAGTCGCGTCGTCGTGTGAGATTGGTGGAATTAAATTTGCGCGGCGGGAAAAAAATTAAGAAAAAAAAATAAAAAAAAAAAAATAAAAAATGGAAAAAACAAAAATGTCATAAAGCTTTATCCGAAAGCTTAGAGCCTACTGGGTGCGGAGCACAGACGTGGCACTGTTCATGTGTGGTTTTGTGATAAAGAGTTCGGTATTGTCTACTGTTGTTCGGGCTAGGGTTCAAAATTAAAAGTGCGTAGGCGGTTAACTAATATGTGGACAAGGTGGACAACTAGGTGGTAAACTAGGGTTCAGGTTTGTTGTAAACGTGGGATTTTAGTCTACACAGTATTGTCAAAAACCAACGAGATCGAAACATTTAGATTCTACATGGTGGAGCTAAAACAGCGTTATCATTATCTCCATATCGTGGGGAAGGCTGGGGTCGGTGACTTTGTTACAATTTGGTCACTAGGTCCATTCGATTACTTTGCGTGTGAAAAAAACAAACAAACCGTCTGTCTGACTTTGTAATCACAATGTACAATAATCGACAAATGAAAGAAAAACTGGGACGATGCTAAACGTGCCGTAAAGGGATGTGTTGGAGCGGACGAGCGGAGATTTTTTGGTTTTATGGTTCCTGGATCTATATGGCTAGATTCCTGCGTAGATTGATTAAAGTTCGTCGTTCTCATTCATTCATGATTCAACTCCACCGAACATATGTACAAGGTAAATGACCTATGCTTTCTAGAATAGCCCGGGCCTAGCCCTTTTCAATATTGTACATAATCCAGTTCACTTCACGTAAACTCCATAATGGAGAATTTTATGCTTTTTATCTTAACATTAGCTCATATAACAATATAATTTTATTTACGTTTAAATACTCATGAATTTAAGATGTTATGGGAATCTTTCAAATTTCGTATAGGTGTTTTATTAGGAAAAATGGTATAGCATGGCATTACGAGGCCTCATATATAAATAATGGAACGATCTGTCATTGAAATGCATACTACGAAAGGATCGATCTACAAACCTCAATTAGCAGCCGCAACGTGGTACTTAACGGTACATATTTTCAATTTAAAAACATGCTTTTTTTTTTTTCTATCATGATCATAACATCGGATATTGTTTTTCTTTCTGTTAATCTACTTGGGTTTTATATAAAATTTATTCTGATATACACATTAGTTAACTATTCGTCTCATTCTAGTGTTACTCTTGCTTTTTCTTTTTATTTTGGCAAAGCTTAATGTGTTTTCAATTCGATGTCTATTTCAGGATCTTATATATCGTGTGTGTCAACATGGAGGATGGTAAGGCTTGGTAAATAGCGAGGGGTTGTAATGGTTGTGGTCTTTTTAGATGACAATTATAGGGATTGGTCCGTCATACGTGTTTTGGTAGAGGTTGGTAAGTAGGGTCCAACGGCGGTCGGAGGTGTACACCTATCAAGTCACTGATTTTCCCTGACTCTTTTAAAGGTTATATTAAATGGTATCCCCCCCCCCCGGTGCCGTCCCCCTTACAAACAACTCTTACATTTGCAAGGTTTGATACCCCCCCACCCCCCCCCCCCCTCCCCCCCTACCCCCCCACCCCCCCCCCCTCACTATATCACCCCCCCCCCCTCCCCCCCCCCTCCCCCCCTCCTTCCGCCAAACAACTTTTGCCTATTTAAGTGGCATGTTTGACTGCATTCAATGACCACATTTATATTGGTCATGTAACAACTAATTCTTAAATTATGGAGGATAATTATGGAATAGATTAATTGGCCATCAATCTCTCATTAATTCTATTGACTATGTTTTGAGTATTTCCCCTATAAATAGGGATCACAATTGCATATAAAAATAAACAAAAAACCAAACACAAAGAAACGCTCAGTGTTCTTGATTTGTGCCTCCTAAAGCATAAGAACAATCACTTGGTTTTATCCCAAAGAGGTATTCGTGATAACCAAGCAAAGGGTCGAATAATCTTCTTTGGAAAGTGATTACATGACTTCAAGTGATATGCGGTAACCATCTTTGGTATATTAGCCTTAGGACTATGATTGGCTTTCATACCTGATCTTGGGACACACAACAACACAATCAAAGAAGTTATTTTGTGATATTCAAATGCTGCTGCTGCTTTGAACACATGAAGAGCTAAAGGGCAGTCTAAAATATGAGTTTTAATTGTCATGATTTTTGAAAGCAGAATTGATTTTATAGTTGCAAGAAATTGTAAGAAAAATAATTAACAAGAATTAAATTGGTTTTAAATGTGACTAAGAGAGGAAGTGTGTTATCCTAGTTATATCTTAATTAACGCCGCAACTCAAAATTATTCTAGTTGGAATAACCAGGACCGAAAGGTCATCGAATCCTAGCCTATAATTGCTAAGTCTCGGGTCAAATGGTAATAGTACCCAAAATCAAGATCCTGTTGGTTACAGAAACCTGGCATCATAGAATTTAGCTTAAAATACCCACTGGAGTTTCCAACAAGTATTTATTCATGCTATGATCAAAGTATGATAGCCAAATATTCAACTAGATAATTGAATTACAATGATAATTATTTAATAACAAGGATAACACATATATTAACTAGCCAAAAATCATGTCGTTACATTCAAAAATAATGTTGCATAACGAAAGTAAAGAGAACATGATAATCAAACCAAACTAATATGATGATGATGATCGGGACCAGATTCTCCCTTCAAGAACGGCTGGTGAGTGCTAGAAAATGACTTGGGATGATGCCCTAGTTGTCCCCTAAGATGGAGGAGAAAAGGATGATTCTTAAGGCTGAATTCGGCCCCTATTTATAGGCTTCTGAGTATGTTATGACGTAATTGATTTGTGGGTTACGCCGTAACCTTGCTGATGTTCGACATTCTAAAATATACGAAAATGGCTTATGCAATAAATCCTTTATTGGTTTACGCCGAAACAGAAAGTTTATTGCGTAACCAATTATTACGCTGTAAGAAAGTATATGGCGAACACCATTTTTGGTTACGCCGTAACCCATCAGCAAACTAGAGTAAATGCAATTAATTCTGATTTTTTTTTTTTTGTTTTTTTTTGGTTACGCGAAACCAACCATAAGTGTTTACGCCTTAAAGTTTTACGCGGAATTTTCCATTTTAAAGGCTTGAATATGTTACGGCGTAACTAGTTGCCATGTTACGCCGTAATGTTTACTTGGACAAATCATCTTTTCATAATCACGAAGTGTTACGACGTAAACCGTATGTTGGTTACGCCGTAATGTTGTTGATGACATGACTTTCCTTGAATAGATTACGGAGTAACACCATCGGTGGTTACGCCGTAAAGTCTTAAATTCTTCAATAATTGCACTTTTAGTCCATTTTCTTGTGTTTCTTGTCATATACTTGCTTTTTACCTGAAAACCACAAAATAATAGAAAATACCTTGTTTTCAAGTGTTAGTGAAACATTTGCAAGTAATTTAGGGGATAAAATGACGCTAAAAAGTATTAAATATTTGATCTTAACTTCTTGTTGATGAATGTGCCTCGTAAGGCCTTTAGAAAACCACTTGTTGTAACAATGTAAGACGTCCTAAGGGAAACACGAGTGCGTAGAAAGGATACCATCGGGTAACAGTCTTCATACTACCTTACCCCTTATATGGTTGATCCCTCTTAAGATATTTCACACGCATTTAATATACTCTTAGGGGCCTTGTAATAGTCTTCATACTACCTTACTTGTGCGTTGCCTTAATAGAATATATTTAAAAAGATGGCGGGTTCGTGTAATCCGTTCATGACTTAGGAAATACTTACACAAATCATCACAAGTGTGACAAGGCAATAGGATTAGGAGAAGTAATCTGATAAGTAATGGCAGTTATTAAGTAAATACATTTAATTATCATAAAGTTATCACCAGTAGATTAGATATTAGTTAGTTTAATTAATAATTAAACGAACCAACATCTCAAACCATAGATTTACTTGATTTCATAAAATACAAAAACACAAAAATAATTTGTTAGGAATTAAGGGCTTCTAACAAATTTTTAACTGCATAGAGGACGTTACACCTGCTATCGTGAAATTAGTACTACTATTGAAGACGTGAAGATTGAAGCATATAAACAAGTCCAATATACTGCTAGTTGTAATAGTTTAGACTGTCAGGTAATAGAAATACTGCCCGTACAAAAAGGTCATTAGAGGTTAGTACTGTTATCGTAAGTTGAAACTAGCTAAACATATATATTAGTACTGCGCAAGATATGCAAAGATATATTAGGAATTAGATATGCATGATAACTTAACGCTTTAGTAACCTTAAGGTTTTCTTTGGTGTATAAAAGAAACCCTACGATATAGTTAGAAAATAGACAATACAAAGATATTAGATCATAGAACAATAAGATACATAGAAAGTGTCTTATATAGAATAGTTATAGTTGTTAGGCAAAACATATAGTTGTTTTGTGATTCACATAGAAGTTATATGTTGAAAGGAAGATCATGTTACAGTTCATTGCTTTATTGTTTCTCTGTAAATAAAGATTATTTTCAGAATCCTATATATTTACTACAATGTTTTCGATCAAGTTGTTTTAATCTATCTAAGAATAACATATAAGCATTAACAAGCTAATCAAGAAGCCATTCTAAACGGGATTAACAAGTGTATCACAGAGCGTGAGTTCTAAACATAGGATCTAGAAAATACAATCATTGAATAACTCTTTACTCTTTATCTCACAAAGAAATGGATCTTGAAACAGCCCAAAACAATGCTGTTGCAAAACTGCCACTTCTCAAACAAGGTGATATGACATGTGGAGACTCAAAATAGAGCAATACATCAACTTCAAGATTATGCTCAATGAAAGTTATAGAGGATGGCAACACCTTCAAGCTATTAGCTCCAAACCACAAACAAACGCTGATGTACAACTACATCATAAATCTGGTGATGTTTATACTTGCTGAGGAAAGATCCAAAAGAAGTATGATAAAAAGCGATAAGTATTTTGATGATGGCCCTTCCAAATGAAGCATCTACGAACTGTTTACTCAATACAAGGACCCATCTTTGTCCTGCTGCCATAAAAGCAAGATTTGGTGGTAATGAAGCCACCAAGAAGACTCAAAAGACACTCCTGAAGCAGATGTATGAAAACTTCAATGCTTCTAGCACAAAGTTACTTGACTCTATCTGAATCGCTTAGAACATTATGTCAGTTGCATTTTTGGGAGAAAAGAATCTCACAAAAGATTCTCATTTAAAGTTCCAGGAGTCTACCTTCTGAATGGCACACCCATGTTGTGTCTGGAGGAACAAACCAATCTAAATCAAAGACTTTGAAATCTGTTCAACTACTTTAAAATTTTGAAACAAGAGTCAAGAGAATTACAAATCAGCAAATTCAAGCCAAACTTACACAGAATATGGCTTTTGTTCAGTCTCCTGCGTACAAATAATCTTAAAACTGCTAATGTTCATGTTAGTACTGCTAACTCTTTAATTAAACTAATTATACACAAGATAGTACTGCTAGCCTCAGTGATGCCACAGTCTATATGCTTTTCTGGCCACTCATCTAAATTGTAACACCCCCAAATTGGGTCGCAGCGGAATAAGGGTCCGGGGCATGTTACTTCTCAGATCAATAACACAAGATAATATAAGAACGACCAAAAAGTCGTTTAAAACTGATACATTGGATTTAATAAAGTATGTGTTACAAAAGCCCGAAGCTTTACTTGTTTACTTGTTATTATTACAAAGATTTCCAGCCCATAACAGATATACAAAATGTAATGCGACTAAATCTTTAATGCATGACTTCAAAATATAACCACCAATGTATCCTTCGCACCTCGTGCTTAATGACCTCCTGAAAAACATTGCATTTAAAACGTCAACATAAAGTTGGTGAATTTCATAGGTTTATGTAAATGTATATGCAGGACCGCAAGACTTTCCAGTGATAAATCAACAGATGCAACTACATAAAATGCTATTACGTTTGCTCTAAGCTCATGTACACCGAAAGCTCGAATAATTTGAATACAATATATAAATATTGCCTACATTGCCCGTGATGATGTTCAACCCGTAACATCCAAAATCCGACATGATATACGTTCTTTCTATGATAGCTAGTTCACCCAAGACTGAGGTCAATCCCAATAATCTATCTATAATCATTCCGCGCTCGTAACATTCCAGTAATTATAGTTCATGAATCATGCATAGTGGATTATCGCTACATAGCTACACGTAATCAATGTATAAAATGGTACACTTGCTCCAATTTGAAAAACATCATATTTTTTCCTCACCTAAAACTTGTAATTTACTAATAGGAGTGTAAAACAGGGCTATGAACCTCCTCGAGTGCGTAAACTGATAACAAAATATCCCAAGTAAAACCGCGTCACGCTAACTCCGAATGCTAACCTAGTTATATAGGTCAAATCTTATTCAAGTACGTTGTCTACCAACAACTTGTATATAATGTCTATGATAGTTAACATCGTACATCGTTCGGGTCTATCAAAATTTAAGAGGATCATGTCATGACGTACAGGAGGTTAGGACACTTTAAAAATCGTAAAACCAGACAACTCGTCAATACGCCATCCGAAGAAGCCCACATTATGAAATTTCCCTACAATATAGCACTTCGATAACTAATAACATATATATTCTATAATCTATATCACCACTAATCGATTACGTGAAATCCTATTATAAAGTTAAAGCGTTTATAATTACGCCTTTATGCAAAAATGACTTAACTTTGTTTATTTTAAGCCCGTTTCTTTCTCAGCGTTTCTTACCCCACCGCTTTTCCGTATTAAGATAAGTGATCAAAAAATCACATTTTTAAGGTTTTGAGATTCTGTGATGAATAGTGTTTTTAACTATTCAAAACACTATAAAATCATTTTTATACTTTTAATTAACGTAAAACCCGTTTTAGCCGTATCTATTCGTTATAGCTCCGTTTTTAGCGATTTTTTCGAACACGTTCTCGTAATTGAAAGTTTTATCATATTATTGATGTTTACAAAGTATAAGTTTCTACCATGAATAGTAACTTTTTATAAAATTTGTTTTATAAAGTATTTAGCGTCGTAAACTCGTAACTAGTGTATCTTCTTCGTTATTAATCCGTTTTTCGAGTTTCTTATCATTTTGGAATCCTCATGAGATGTAATATCTTTATAAAACATAAAATGGCTGTTAAGAAATTCGGACCAAAACAGAAGGTTTGAGGTTTTGTGATTTAGACATGTTTTAAGCTTGATTTTAGTACCATTTAGATTCAACACCTTATTACAACTACTTCACAACATTTCTATCTTATGTTTTACATATCTAAAATCCATTAGGTCATACTTTGCTCAAGAATATCCAAGATAACAAGTTTAACATGTTATTTACATCATTTTCATTTGCAACTTATTAAGTAAATCATTAAAACCCTAATTTGCACTTATACATGTTAATACTTAACCAACATGTTAAAACACTTATACATTCCTTTTAACATAATATTATCATCCATATGACATGTAAATAAGTGTACAAAACAATGATCATAAGTAAAAATTCATTTTACATATTCAAAAGTACCCTAAATGGTGATTTAGCTAAATATAACATATGAACACATAAAATCTTAGTTATGAAATGATTAAGCTTTTAAATAACCTTGTGTGGATGAGTAGAGGAAAGAATAACAATCACACCCTTGTGATTAACACTCTTGGCTTGAAAATATAGGATGAAAACCCTAATTTTCCCAAGAAACCCTTATCTTCCTTTTCTTGCTTCCTTCTTTGCAAATGGTTAACCAATGCTTGCAAACACCTTAGAAGGTCTTAGGAATGATGTGTGTATGGTTGTATGGTGATATAAAATCAAAGTATGGATTGTGTTTGGAGGGGGTTTTGAGCCGTGGGCTCTAGAGAGAACAAAGGAAGAGTTTTTGTGATTTCTTTGTTAAGGAATGAAGTAAATGAGTTTTCTACTTCATGTGCATGCATATTTATACTACTAATGAGATATTATGAAGATATTTGATGTCTAGTGGAAGTATGCAAGGTGGAAGGACTAGGAAAGAAAGTGGAAGCTTACCTTGGATAAGTTTGGCTAGTCATGAGATCAAGTTGATGCAAGATGCATGTATGAAGATATTTGTGAAGTTTCCTTGGTCCAATCTTATCCTCCTAGTCACTTATACACGAAATTATGCTTGTGTATAAGTTAGGATATGTTTTGATCTTTTATATAATGAATACTTGCATTATATTAAGTATAATGTAGGATAGACTTAATAAAATGTATAACTTGCACATGGTAGAGTTTGATTTGAATTCTTTCATGAAGAATATGTATAATGTGATAAATACTTGAAGTTTTAAATAAACTTTAAGTATTGGGTATAATTTTTGGGTATTTGATGAAGCGTAGATAAGTTAACGTGCTTCCGGGAAGGCCTAAACGTATTTTATCGCGAAACGTAAACACTTAACGTAACCAATAAAAATAAAATGTGCAATGATAATAATTATCCTCTAAATAATCATATAACACTTGCTTGATGTAAACATTTAATTGTTTAATGCCCGTTTACATTGTATGATCATTTTTAGTTTACGCGATTTAGCTTAACGATTACGATTTAAAAGCAAACGCGTAAAACCCTAAAAATAATTAGTGGATTACATAATGTCGTACAATGACCTAAAACACGAGGTGTTATAGACACCTTGGAAGGGCACGGTAGATTTCAGGAAGAAAGGTAAATTAGCTCCGAGATATGTAGTACCGTTTAAGATTCTTGAAAGAATAGGTCCGGTAGCTTATCGTTTGAGATTGCCCCAAGAAATGAGTAGTGTACACGAAACATTTCATGTGTCAAATCTAAAGAAGTGTTTGGCGGGTGCAAACCTACATGTGCCATTGGAAGAAATTAGGATAGACAAAACTCTATGTTTTGTTGAAGAACCTGAGGAGATTATAGACTGCGAAGTTAAGAAGTTGAAGCATAGTAGGATCCCGATCGTTAAAGTTTGTAAGAATTCTAAGCGTGGACCTGAGTATACTTGGGAACGTGAGGATTTTATGAAGGCTAAGTATCCGAATTTGTTTGCTGATCTCGTGTTGTTGAAAGTGCTTGTTAAATTTCAGGACGAAATTTCTCTAAGGAGGGGAGACTGTGACAACCGTGATTTAACGAGGTTAGTTTAACCATTAGTGTTAACCTAGCTAGCTTTATGTGTTTTAATTTATGTGCGTAAGTCGATTTGGTGATATAGGCAATATGGTATATGTGTTATTATATAGTTATGTGATGGTAGAAATGAATGATTTAGTCATTTCATTTCGTATGTGATGATGATTTCGAAAGTATAGTGATTTTTGTTATTTTATCGTCGGTAAAATTAAAGAAGTACGTATCCTTAAATTTCGGGTTGAGATTAATTAGTGAATTGAGATTATATAATTTACTTATGAAGTAATAAGTAAATAATAATTTGGGAAAAATAATAATAATTAGTGTAAATGTTTTATTTTAAGTTATGTATTTAAGGTAAATAAGTTTGTATTTTAATATATATATATATATATATATATATATATATATATATATATATATATACAATATAAATAATATATATGGAGGGGGAACGAATTTTTATAAAAATTAAGTTAAAAAAATAATTAAGGAGTGCATTGTTTGGGTCGGCTTAGAACAAAAGAAAAAGAAGGAAGCCCATTTTTTTAAGGAAACTGTTTTTTTATAAAAACAAACCAGTATTTTTATTTATCCTTTTGCCTGTGTCGATTTAAAACCTAAACCCTAGCCTCTATTGAATTTTTTTTTAAGCATTCAAGATCAAGGTTTGAATCATTTTTGTTAAACTTAAATTGGTTAATTTTTATATTTATAATCAAGCTTATCTTTTTAATCATTGTTTTAATTATGTAACAATTGAATTGATGGATTAGGGTTTTGTAAATATTATGTAAATTAGATGCTATGATCATCAAAAATTGTTTGGGGTATAATAATTAGCGTTTGGGTGGGTTTAATTAGGTTTAATTGGTGTAAATTCGGAATTAAAAACTTGACAGATATTTAGGTCATCTTATAAAACTCATAACTTGGTCATACGAATAGCTTTTACTGATTTTCTTGAGCCTAAAAGTATCTACAAAGAGTCTACTTTCTAACCCATATGGTTTCATGAATTAAAAGTGAGTGGAAGTCACTCAAAATAATTTTATAAGATTCGTTGTCAAATCTGAGTTTTCGGGACAGATTTTAGGTTGTGTTTGTGAGGTCAAAAACCATATAAAACACCTTTTTAATTAATGAAATTTGAACTGGAGTAAGTGCTAAGTGTCTATTAATTTCTGAAATTTTTATAGATTTTTCTCATGTGTCTAAGTATGCTTAATAAGGTCAAACTTTTTGATGTGCAGATCAGATCCAAATTTGGACACTTTGTGAACTTGGATTTTTTAATAATAGTTAGACTTATTATTATTTTTTTTTTAAATTATTGTAGTTACACAACTCATTGATGATGTTTTGGATTCAATATGGAAGTCAAATTGGGTCGTTTAGTATTTTATTAGTGGTCGTGAAATGACTATAAAATTCTGCCATAATCTGGGAAATTAAATATAGGAATAAAACATTTTCGGGTTCAAATAAAGTATGGGAAGCATGGTAGGATGTCTATAGGTATATGATAGACCTTAGTATCCATCAATTGAAAGGTTACATGTATATGGCCGTAAAGCCTTACTCATTTGTAACCCGTAGATTATGTTTGTGTAGACTTTGCTTGGAATTTATGTGCGCATTCATGAAGCTTGAGGTGAGTATTCATAGCCCCTTTTTCTATGTTTTCTTGGGGAAAAATTGATACTGAATGGTTTTGAAATGTTTTAATTGCTACGAATAATTGTTTTCTTGTTTTTTGGATATTACTTGATATTATATGGCTTATGTGTGTGCATTGTTGAATCGAAGGGGTACGCCTACCCCATGTTGTGTGGTGATTTAGATCGGAAGGGTACGCCTACCCCATGTTGTGTGATGATTTGGATCGGAGAGGTACGCCTACCCCATGCTGTGTGGTGATTTAGATCGGAAGGGTACGCCTACCCCATACTGTGTGGTACATTTTGGGTGAGCTTGATTGCTTGTAGTGCTAGTGCTAATCTAAGCCCAAATGTGTGATCTTCTGTGTGATGATTTAAATTGCTTGCATTTGTGTATAATATTCATGTATGTCCTAATGGTTATGATTCGCAGCAAGAGTAAGTGTTTGATATTAAACCTATGAATCTCACTAACATTATGTTGACGTTTTAAAGTATTATTTTTAGGTGATCCTAGTATAGATAAGGAAGTTAAGATGTGTGGCTAGCGAGACCATAGGATCTTGCATGTGGAGTCTTTTCTGCTAGAGTTTTCATTTCATACTTTCGTATTTCGGATATTTTGAATAATGATGATGTTATGTTGGGATTTAATTATGTCTATGTATTGTTGTGTTACGATTAACCTCAATACAAGACCCCTCTTGTGTTAGGTGTTGTCATAACACTTTGGTTTTAATTCAATTGCATTCTAGTTATTCTCTATTATTGACATCAATTTGTTGTGATGATGCCTATCGTGTTACGCCTCGCATTTCCACCTTGGCGATGTGTGACACTCGCATCTGTATTGATCTAGATTACCAAATGTAAAAAGAATCATCTTAACTACACTTTGGGTGTGGCCACACAAACATCTGATCAACCTAACGAGGGGCTTAGTATATATCTAACTCCCAAACACGTAGAGGAATAAATTTTGTTTTGACTACACGTGTCTGTCATGTATTTCAAAACATTTTTGAAAGTAGTCCTTATAACTACCTTTTGACGGTATAGCGGTAGACTAGAATCAAGAAATGCTATCCATACACGCAAAACCTGCTTGCATCTCAAGTCTGAGGATAAACATAACTTTCACCATGTGTGTAATGCACCCAATGATGCCGATCCATAAAGTGATTTTCACAAGTGGGGTATCTAATATTCAACCTCATTGAATAACATGTGAAGTTGGCAGAGTCATCTTTACATATTCTCTAGAATAAAACCAAACACTCACATTTATCTTATCTTAACAATATTCCCATATTGTTAACTGACAATGGACATAGTTTAGAATAAATAAATTTATTCAAGGATTTAAACATGCAAATATAGAACACAGTAGTATAAATGAAAACGATCATACCACGTATGTCAATTCATTATTTAATACAACTGCTTACAGTTCCATTATCCAAATACCAAATAAGATCAATGCATGACGATCCTAGTTAAATGTCATATCTACAACAATCACAATTAGTGATAAGGCATAGGTTCCATGAACAAATCAACTAGGTCATGATCTTGTGGGACTTTAAGAATACTTATTTCAAAATTTTATGAATAGTGAAGTTATTTGAATAATATGATGATTGTTATTTTTTAAGTGTGCACTTACTTATGAATATTACTTATATGAGTCTAGTCACATTACTTTCCATAAGATGTATGACATATGCCAAACATCCAAATGGAGACAGTCATCTCAACAGTTTTCCAAACTGTAAAGCATTCTTATTTTTTTAATATAGTACTATGCAACTATGCTTTTTTAAACCAAGCATATGTAGCCAGCAATGTTATCATATAATGATGAAAACTCGCCTTCACAAAGATTGAGTATCATCTCAATTAAAACAAACACTAGTGTATACAAACAACACTATGCTAAACTACCGTAAATTCCGAACACTTCTTTGATAATGTTTGGATATCACACAAACCCAAGTTTTGTTGATCATAATGATCTTACTATGATTACCACAATGTATATCCATAGTATCTCCATTATCAATTCTAGGAACGAATTCCTAATTTAAACATTAATCAGAATGTTCCTTCTAACATCTTTCAATTAGATTCCAATGTTGTCAAATCATCTTACATGCATGAAAATGATAGAACTAATCACATATACAATATGATATCCATAATGAATCCTTTAGTGGGACTTAAGGTTTCCATTCATTTGTCCAATCTCACCAAGTGAGACAGATCATTCGAGTTTCACTCAATGATATTTCTTATTGCATTCAGACTTAATTCACCACATATGTATCAAACATATTATTCCAAGGTTGCATGTTTCATTTCCTAAAATTCTTACAAGAAACTTTATTTCAATCTAAGGGATAAAATCTTACTTAGATAAATAAATTGTTTCTAATATGTTTAACAACATAATTAATTTTAAAAAATAAAAACAAATTTACTCCTACTAGCTTTGAGAAGTACTCATAAGTTATCGTATTTATAAATAAAAATCAAATCCAACAAGTGATTTATTTAACAATTTAAACTTAAGATTATGCCCATTAGATGCGTGCTTTTAATCCATACTTGGATTCTAGAATTTTTGCATACTTTCTAAAGATTATATTGGATTCATAAAACCTTATTTGATTACATATCGTTCTCATAAGGTAATCAATCAATAAAGAGTTCTTGAAATCCAATTTTTCACATTTCTTTCCAAGAAAACAAGTATGACAATCAAATCATCTTTATATATTAAAAGTTTGTAAATGAGGAAGTTTTAATCATGGTCAATTTCTTGAATACGAGTAAACACTTATGTTATTTGACGTGAAATAAATATGTATATAAAATATTATCCTTATGAGTCTTCTATAAAAGTAAACTCATTCAAACCTCATCATCAAACCGATAGGTTAAAGATAAAATAAATTCCAAGAATATGATTATCTCCTTTTGGACAACATCTTTTCATTCATAGTGTTTGAGTCATTCATTAGATCTAAGATCTAACAATGCATCTCTTAAAGTTAGCAGGTTCACCATGATTCTCAACTCATAATCCTCACCATTGATATAAAACCATATCATGAGGTATCCTTGCGGATCTATGAATGTGAGTAACATTATTCTAAGGTTTAACATTTTCATGTTTAGCCTAAGTATTATGACATTCGCTAGAGCGTTTTAGAAGGTTTTTGTATCTTCTTCTTGAATTAATTCAAGACCTACAATACTCCCACTCGCTTTTAGCAAAGTGAGACTCCCACTCGCTTCTTGTATATTTGAGCCTATTCTCAAATATCTCAGCATGACGAGCAACAAAAACTTTGTTCTCGTGTGGGTTGTAGAAATGGTATCCCATCTTTTCCTTTGGGTATCTACCAAAATATACTTAATACTTCTAGGCATTTGTCAATTGTAATCTCCAAGAGATTTATACCGAATTTAGGACTTCAATCAAGACACAATAAGTTTCATCTCATTTTATTACTAGAATAATGTCTTAATTAACCTTCTAGGTTGGAGTCTTATTGGGTATATCCATGACATACTCAAATATCTAACCTTGATTTCTTTAGGAGTTAAATAAGTCAAGGTCATCATGAATCAAAACAATATCAATATAGTTTGATTACCCTTGTTGGACATACCATAAAATTGTGATATTCCAATAAGATCGATCTTATACTTTATGGCTTTTACTATTTTACCAACTTTAGTTAAAACGTAATGGTATTAATAGTATTACTAAGCCAATTGCATACTTCATATTATTAGTCTTTGATGAAGTCAACGACTTTATGTGTAACAAGTAGACATAAACATCTAATACATTACTATTCGTTATAAGTCTTTGACCAAGTCAATGACTTCATGTACATGTCTAAACAAGAAGACATAACAAGTTAGCTTTTTTACTTTACAAGTTATAAGTCTTTTCACAAGTAAAGGACTTTATGTACATGTTTTAACAAGAAGACATAACAATTGTTAAACTAAAGTAAAAAATTATTAAACTAAAGTAAATCAATAGTAATTTCAAGTTAATTCCAAAGTTCATGTTTATGATTTCCAAGAAAACATAATCATGTAGCTTACCTTTTTATCTTGACATATTCTTTTAATAGGGCTACATACATTAAATGTGTAGGAGTCCTAAAAGAGTAATAGTTTTCTTACTTTGCAGTCAAGATAAACCATTAGTCATATTGCTCTAAGTTGTTCCTTGCACACAATAAAGATTTCTCCTACTTGTGCAGGGTACAACTTCTTTGCATAAAACAACACTACACTAGTTAGTTTGTTTGTATCAACAATATGGCAGTGTCAAGCTCATAGCTAGTGTATATAGAACTCCATCTATTAATAAGGAATCACGCGTAACTATTAAAAATAACATTAAACGGAAGCGACATCTCAAAGGTAACAAGTTATCAAAGATAATATACGGTGATTCTTACTAAATGAAGATGTTTCACACTTGGAAACTAATTTATTATTTCTAGCCACGCCAGAAATAAAGTAAGATGTATATATTAGGTAAACAACTCATAACTCCCACTGAATTTGACAACATTGCAAGTTTGTCATTTTCGTTTATAAAATGTATTACTCCCACTGGATCTGACAACAGTGTGACTGTTCCTTCACTAGTGAAAGTAATTTGCAATTTATCTTTCTATTTATTGAATATCTACACATTATTGCTAATGTGAGTTGCATGGACTAGTAATCAAGTACTTAGATATTCAAGGAAGTGTGTTCAAGTTCTAGCCATCTCAGCTATTTATTAACTTGAAAAATTAGCATGCAATTCCTTCTTTATCTGCTCACTTTACCTTAAGGGTGTGTAGCATCTCTTACTGTTTTAAGGAAACAACTATAGACACGAGTTCTCTAGTTATTACCTTTTCCAGTATTGTGATGATATTTTCGTCTTCCAATCAAACCTCATAAATATGTCTTGTTTACAACAAGATATTTTTAATCTTGGTAGCTATAGACACAAGTTCTCTAGTTATTCATGTTTCTTATTATGATTCAAAGATTTCAAAACCAAATAAGGATATTGAATCAATCTTGAAAGAACAAGAAGTCCAATTAACTTAACATGTAAGTTTGGTATGAGTTCGATTAGAATTTAGGATAATTCTTTCATTCCCGTTATTACTTTTCCATAAGTAAAAGTGTAGGAAATAGTCTTATTTTCCCAGGGAAAATAGACACGGTTTATCTTTCAACAAGTAAAAAAATTAACCCTTGTTTACGGTATACATTGCATTAACATATTAAAGGAACTTGCAAAGTTCATTTTCAGTACTTTCGATAATCCATCCCTTAAAAATTAACTACCCATGTTTATTATAAATAAACAATTAATTTTAATAAGGGTCTAAGATCCAACTTGACGTTCAACCATTAATGCAGTTGACCTACTAGAAATGGTAAACTCAAAAGGTAATCCACGGGAGTAATTGCCAACATGTGCAACTCTTAGCCTGTATGGGGCACAAGGCATCATAATCCAGAATTTTAATGTCAAATGGCATGTTTAACCCCATCTTATGTCTCGGGTCAAAGTTCTGAACAACCATACTCGATATAAGTCGTCCAATACAGAATCAGTAATTATACAGTCTCAGCTCTGACTATATGATTGTTGTATTACCTTGTTTTGCAATTCACCTAAATCTGTCTTAGAGTAAAAAACAAACTCTAAGTGATTTCATCCTTGGATGGCAAATGACTTAATTTTAGGGTATATATTTGATAAATTAAGTGTTACCAAAATTGTGTATAAGGAAGCATGCATACCTCTAACTATCATAACTAAGACATGCCGTTCAGAGGACTAAGAGTTTTACAAGATTTATCCAAAGACATATAGGAATCCTAACTACTGTGGAAGGTAATAAGCTTAATTCCACTTTTAAGTATAGGTTTTACCCTCACAAACATGACCTAAATCTGACCCGTATTTACTGATGTGACAACGTTTAGTGTAACCAACATTTGACCTACTTTCGGACCTCAAAAACGTTTGAGGCTGGACTTTTTGGAAAGTACATTCAATGAGATACTGTTTAGAGACCAGAAACGCTCAAAAACCTATTACCATCATGGAGATATTCACTTGTGAACACAGCCCTAAATTCTGCTCTAACCTAAATTAAGATTCTAATGGCAAAACTATCATTCCACATGTATGAACACGCATCTTAAATCTATTCCAAGCATCTAAGATCATTATTACATCTTTTAAAATCTTAGTTTATGTTACCCAAAAAAAAAAAACTAGATCCATCATAGATTAATTGTTACATGATTTAAAAGAATAAACAAGAAGAAGGGTTAATGATCTTACCTAAAAACCTTGCTTGATCTTCCACAAATTCACCACTTAATTCTTGATCAAAGTTTTTGTCTACCTAGGGTTTTGTTAACGCCACAAATCATCCTAAAAACAATTTTTAAAGATCAAAACCCTAATTTTGCAGATCTTATATAAACCCTAATTCATTCCATCAATAATTGTTACATGTTTTCAAGAAAGTTAAATAACTAGGGTTTAAAAACATACCTTAATCCTTAATTCTTGAAATCTTAAATCACCAAATTGATCTTGAAGAATAAAAAAAACTTTTTTTTTCACCTGCTCTTGGGTTTAACCGAATATAAAAAATATATGGGGATATGGGTTTGTATTTATAGTGCAAATAATGAGGTTTAGATAATTACCAAATTAAAATCCCACTTTTACTAAAATTAGTTTTTCCTTTTTTTTCTTAAACCGGCCGAACAACACATTTTTTATTATTATTTACACAAAAACCCTTTAATTTTGTTATTTTTATAAAAACCTTTATTTATTTAAATACCTAAGAAAAATAAATTCATTTCAATTTTTATTTCTCTAACTTAAAAATACTAAAATCTACTAACCAAACTTCTAAACTAAATTTTCTATTCTCGTGAATTCCTATTATCTAAATACGTATACATATACATATAGATACGTACACACATAAAATTTTACCATCATTTTCATTGTCACAAAATGTGAATAAAATGAAATACCCACATTAACCATAAATTCAATCAAAACGAGACGATCGCGCTCACAGATTGATAACCAACTCACATAGAATCACATAACCACATAATTACTATAACACATAATGAAACTCAAATCAATATTAACTGTTTGACTAACCAGCTCAAGTCGCGGTTGTCACAGTATCCCCTCCTTAGGTAAATCTCGTCCCGAGATTTAACTAGTAGGTTCAACATCATCCTTAACAAACAATCAGGTATACTTAGCTTTCATATGGTCCTCAAG